>JAMPIV010011334.1:0-146884 GCA_024509875.1 Oreohelix idahoensis | reverse complement strand
TGGTTTCATACAGACAGGTGTGGGGTCTATCAGTTTCATATCATATTCCAATAGGTTTGTATGCCCTGGTCGGTCTGTTAACACCTCTGCATGATTATTTAGAACCTGTTGCACTCTCTCTTTCTGAGTTTTCGTTAAATGTGTACTGATTTTCACCTGTGCTGCTGTCTCACAGGGGTGTAATGGATATTCAAATGATGAAAGTGGTTCCTTTTTCATCTCCATGGCGATGGACAAGGTCAACAAGTGTGTCTCTTCCTGATGTTCTCTTTCCAAATATTTCTTCAGGAGATTCACATGATAGATTTTTTCTTTCCCCTTCTTATCTATCTTATAATTTGTTCTAGACACCTTCTCTAAAACTGTATATGGACCCTGCCATCCAATTTGTAACTTATTCTGACTCTCAGGCAAAAGAAGTAGTACTTTCTCTCCCACAGCCAAATCTCTGTCTTTCGCCTTCCTGTTATAATAGGCAGCATGTTTCTTCCTGGCTTGTTTCAAATTTTCATTGGCAAGTTTCCAGCCAGTTTTCAACCGAGTGGTCAGCTCATTCACATATTGGTATGAAGATGTAATGTTTTCCTCTGCCTTTTCATCAGTCCACGTTCTTAACAAAGCTTCAAGTGGACCTTTTATTGGCCTTCCAAACAATAATGTTGCCGGGGCCATACCGGTTGAACTATGGGGTACCTCCCGATAAGCAAAGAGGGCGGCGTGCAGGTACTGGTCCCATGTATCTGGTTTTTCGTGTGCCAACTTTCTCAGGATCGACATCAATGTGCCGTTAAATCTTTCCACTTGGCCGTTCCCTTGGGGATGATACACACTACAATGGAAGTGTTTGGCCTGAAAGATCCTGAAAACTTCTTCAGTTAGTTTCCCCTTGAACTGAGAGCCATTATCAGTCAAGATTTGATTGGGAAAGCCTAACCTTGTGAAAATTGTGAGCAATGCCTCTGCCACATGTTTAGAATCAATCGATGACAGGGCTACTGCCTCTCCCCACATAGAACAAGTGTCCACCAGAGTCAGAATGTAGCTGTTCCTTCTCTTGGTTCGGGTGAGAGGTCCCACAAGATCCACGGCAACTCTCTCAAAGGGTGTTCCCACTATGGGCATTTCCCCCAGAGTTGCTGGTGCAGTCCAATGTTTAGGTGCTACTCGTTGGCACTCTGGACAGGATTTTACATATCGTTTGATATCTTCAGTTATTCCTGGCCAGAAATAGTGACAAGCTATTCGCTGTCCTGTTGCGCTGATTCCCATATGACCACTGAAGGGAATCGCATGCCCTAGTTCCAACACTTTAGTCCTATATGAAGTGGGAAGGACCAGCTGTCCGTGACCATTGGATTCAGATCCAGCCTTCCTATATATCAGTTTGTTCTTCATATAAAACTCTCCCTTGCCTGGAGGTGTATGAGATTTGGGCAACTTCTTGAAACATGGCTTGAGTGTTTTGTCCTCAGCCTGTGCCTTCCTCATCTCATCTGGGTGAGTATTTATGGGATTATCCTCCTCCTTCTTTGACTGTGATCTGGTCTGCACTGTTGCCAATATCACAGGTCTCTTGGGATTCCCCAAGAAGACATATCTACACCCCAATATTAGAGGGTAGATTGGCTCATTTATCACTGCTGCTTTTATGATCCCTTCCACATATCGCGTTTTCACTTTTATTCGGGCGACGGGAAGTGTCATGGTAGCTACATCCTTGGTTGCAGTTTGAATCTCCACTGTTTCTGTGGTGTATTGATCGGCCTGCACCAGGTGAGAACTCACAACGGAATCGTAATCTAAACCGGTATCATATAAACATCTTATAGTGACACCATTACAGATGACATCTTCACACACTGGGGGGTGGTATGGTTCCTGTAATTCTTCAGGTTTGCCCTTCTTTTCCTTTTTCCCCGATGTCATAGCAGCAAAATGAGGAGGTTTCCTTCTACAATGGTCAGTGTCATGATTGTTCATCTTACAATTTTTACACCACCTTTTTCCTTGGTTGAAAGATTTTCTTTCATCATATTTCCTTTCATCGAATTGTGGGAATTTATTTTTATTTTCATACCGTGGCCTATCAAATTGGTGCTTACCTTTATTTTGATCCTTAGGATCAAATTTATTAAAGTTCTGTGGTGCCCTAAAGTTGTCCACCTGTTTCTTTTTATTACCTGTTACCTCTGCTTGAGCTGCTTGATACCTTTCAGCAACATTTAGCAACTCTTCCAGCCTCTCTGCACCTTGTTCCATGAGAAACTTTCTCAGGTCTGGAGCCATGGACTCTCTTAATTGCTCTATAAGGACCATTTCCTTAAGATCTTGGGTTTTCCCCAGAGAAGTCCATTTCTCCAAGTATGTCTCTATTCGTGCAGAGAACTGGTGATAGGTTTCACCTGACAGTAGTTTAGCATTCCTAAATTTTTTTCTATAGAATTCTGCATTCTTTTCATACCTTAACAAAAGAGCCTGCTTTAGCATGTCATAATTTTCCTGATCACCTCTGCTCATTTTTGCAAAAACTTCATAAGCTGCCCCACGAAGTCCCTGAGATAACTTTAAGCTCCACCTTTCTCTCTCTAACCCATACGTGGTAGCTAATAGCTCATACCTATTTAGGTAGCTCTCAATATCATCGTCTTTCTCAACAAAATGATCTAAATGAAAATTCATAGCTGAGGTTGAGGCTCCTTGAGTAACCGTAGCATCAGAGGCAAAGGGACTGGCACCATTTTCAGGAGCATGGCCTTGAAACTCAAACTCCCTTAGTCGTAACTCATGTTCCCTTTGTAATCTCTTCTCCTCCTTTTCTGCTTCCCTTTCTGCAGCTAATCTCTTCTCTTCCCTTTCTGCAGCTAATTTCTTCTCAAACCTTCTTTCTTCACGTTCAATAAATTTGTCACATTCCGTCGTGACATAGGCAACCATAGCTTGCCCATCTAATCCTAACTCTTTTGCAGTCTGAACCGCAGCAGATCGAAATTTGGCCAGGTCCGCCATTGTCTATTATGTAAATTTATACAATGTCTAACCAACAATTCAATCTCTAATGGACAACACAGGCACCGTGAGCTCAACCTTATTTAATTCCACCCAAGGATACCTTTTAATTCTTATATTCCCTGAAGTGAATTACCCCCAATATTTTTAATAGGGAAAGATTCAAAATCCCGGGAGCGAGACCCCAATATATGTGGTGAAGTGGGATGTTATAAATATTTATAGGGGACTTAGTGTACTGACTGAGATCAGCTGTGAAGGTATCTATATCTATTAAGAGTAGTGTATTATAGATAACCTTACTTGCTACCACATATCTCTATATCTCAGTCAGAATTATTCTGGAATAGTGTGATGCTACGTTATGTGTCTAGGGTATGTGTATGATGAAGTGTAAGTCACAACAACAGACAGATAAACAATTTAATGTAATCCACTACTCTTGACAACACTGTGACACTCACATACATATAACACTCTATGAGAATATCTTAAAGGAGGCACTGATAACTTTCAAATAACAATATGTATTCATTACTGGCATGAATGAATATGTGTCCTGATTCAACTACAAGGGAATCAGGAATCACAATCAATTTAAATTACAAGTTATGTACAGAATGTATTTAATATGAATATTGTAGTGACATATATTATTACAAATGTTCTATGTGTGTCAGTTGTGTAGTAGTAAAATGAGGTAATACTGGTTTTGTTTTGTTCAAGCTCTGTTGGTATTTGTCATCATGACTTCAATAGTTTGTCTTTAGGGACTAGTATTGGAGATGTTCACAGTTCCTGATTTTAAGACAAGTAAATTCCCCTCTTAATGTTAATTTTATAAAGTCATTTCAAGATGAGGGGACATAATGTTGAGCTCAGCTGGCCAAGTTAGCTTATCTGGCGTGATGGCGGCAGGAAAGGACTCCTCTGCTCGAATTCTCCTCTGGGCTCTGGAGACACCTCACTGATAGCTAAAAGGACCAAGGAGTATGCTGTCCGACACTGGATTCAGCAAAGCTCTGACTAGGTGCTGCTCAGTACCATCAAGACCACTGTCCCTGAAATCAAGAAGGATGTACCTTCTACTTCATAACTAATTTATATTTTTTTTTTACACTGATCACAATACATCACAAACATTGCGTTCAGAGCGTTAGGCCAACAGTCAGCTTCATCTGAAATACTTTATACCAGCATTACCATCCTTAATGGTCACTACGCCTCTGCACTTCCAGCATTATTTCTGTCTAATCAATCATCCAGGTGTCAGTGTACTATTTGGCCATTCCATGCCGTTTTACTACCCTCCGACACCCTCTGTTCAGGCTGGAGCATTACAGGCTTTACCTCACATTTGCCACTGAACTACACATATATATACAGGCATAAATCAACAATTCACATTCAATTTTCATTAAAAGATATTGAATGGTTCAAGCTTACCACAATTCATACGAATAAACACAGATACGTTGATTAGCAATGAATTCTGGCACAAACTGGCACAAATTTCCATCTGCCTATGTTCCAGGCTTTTATTTAACACAATTATGAGCTGGCTTCAACGCACTGTTGCTTTATCAAGATCATTTAAACAAGTGGTCTCGAACTAACGCTCCCAAGTGTGTATATCAGCGAGACTGGCCAATGAGCCACGTTTCGACAAGTGTTTGAAAAAATGTTACCTTTTCCCGTTTCCCCTAACAACGAAAGATAGTATTTATAGTTCGACCAATCGTGGTTAGGCTTTCATTTGTTGCGCTCCAATCAATTTGGAGTTTACATGGTAGGCTATTTATGTAACGTAAGGTTTTTTTCAAACACGTTATAAAAAATTTTATGAGCAGAAATGATTTCATGCTGTCAGGCAGCCTCACTATTTTATTTTGGGTATAATTTATTAATTCCTGGACTATTGGCGTAACGTTTTACATATTATTTGTCAGCAAGCCCTAAGGAACCCAATTTTCCCACTTTAAAAGAGCTACGTGGCTGCGTTCAAAATATGTATTTTCTACCTCCTGTTTCGAAGATATGCTGTCTGGGTACTGTTATGTTTTCAACCGTAAACCCATCTAATGTTATCTTTTCTAATAAGAGTTTTTTATGATTTATAAACCTAACTCTGGGAAAGGGTAGTGTATTTTATCACTGTCCGTCTGAAAAAAAATTAGTGCATGTAGACTTACACGCGTGATGCATGTTTAATGTTCGGCTTTCTGCCTCTCCCTTCTCGCTATCCTTTTGTCCATCTGTTCGTTCGTTTTGGTAACGTAATGTAGAAAAAGACATGAATGGAATTTAAAATTTAGGTCATTACGCAGTCTGCCTCTTAATGTTTTTCCAAGAAATACAGCACACGTTTCATTGAAGAAAGCGGGTATAATACAGTAAGCTTTTACTATCAACGTGAAAGCGTTACAATTTGCAGACGAAGCAGAAAACAAGGGGGATTTCGAGTACATTCTTTGTGACAGCACTGTCATTTTACCATTGCTCTTTTCTTTATTATATGTATTTATTAGGCTTTATATTTAATTGATAATTTATATATGTGGATTAGAATATTCCATGACATTCGTCTATGCAGTGGAGACAAGATGGTAGTTCTCGTAATTTTAGTGGTAATAATTTGAGACACTTTCGTAAAGGCTATCCAAATAATAACTATTCAAATTTTCGAGGTAATCATTCTCGACGTCAAGATTATGACGATGGTGAATTTAGAAACCGGGATTCAAACCGGAGTGATGATTACAATAGGCAATATGATAACAATTACAGGGGAAATGATAATCGAGGTAGACCTAGGTTTAACAAAAAAAGACCTTACCAACAGGCAAACTCTGCGCAACAAGAGTTTGATGGAGTCTGTAATACAGTAAATGATAGTGGTAACTCTAGGGCTATCACTGGTTGTGCTTTCGATTTTGGGAGAGCAACTGAATGCCCCCAATGCTTAACATTGTTTGACTCATCAACGGTATCTACGCTAAGTTGTGGTCACCCTCTTCCTGCTCTACCTGCTACAGTTGCGCATGATGGGAGAGGATCTCTCATCTTACATAAAGGTCTAATAAATGATAGGCTAGTCTCAGTACTTTTCGATTCGGGATGTACTACCGTCGGGGTTAAGGAGTCTCTGATAGATCCTTGCTGTGCCACGGGAAAAACAATCAAATGTGTTACATTTGGTGGTACTATGGAAAGCTATCCTACTGCTATTATTAGGATTGACACTCCTTTCTTCACAGGAGATGTCCATGCATGTCTTCTTCCTAATCCTATTGCGGATCTTATAATCGGTCGTATTCATGGGGTTAAGGAATGCACCCCGCAACAAATTTCTAGTTGGGAAGAAAAAAACATTCAAACGGTCAATGCAGTGGTGACAAGAGCTCAAGCTCTTAATCCCCCAACTTCATCTGATAATAGTAATGAAGTTGATAGCCAAGACGAGCACTTGGTGATTTCCCATGACTCGTTTGTTAAACGTCAAGAAGAGGATCCTTCTTTGAAGAAATACTTCCTTCTTGCAAAGAAAGGGGATCCCAATCAAAATACGAATCACAAATCGTATATCACTATGAAGAATGGTATATAGGTACGAATGGTACAACACTCGGACAAGTCTATGCACTCGCAAATTCTTGTGCCTAAGTGTATGAGAGCCTTAATTCTTCGGCATGCACACGATTCTCAGTGTGCGGGACACATGGGTTTTTCCAGAACTAAAACTAGAGTCCTTGCGTCATTCTTTTGGCCATTCGTGAATAAAGACATCCGAATTTATTGCCGATCTTGCAAAAATTTGTCAAGAGGTCAAGTCTAGGGGTCCGAGACATGCTGCTCCTATTCAGGCTGCAGATATTCCGATTCGGCCGTTTCAGAAAATGGCTATAGACATCATTGGTCCGTTCAAAATTAAGTCAGCCAGAGGACACCAATTTATCCTCACTTGCGTGGACATGTGCACGCGTTGGCCAGAGGCTATTCCTCTGAAGAGCATATCAACTGTCGATATCGCTGATGCTCTTTGGCTCGTATTTTCTCGTCTGGGATTCCCCGGAGAAATACTGTCGGATCACGGCACTCAGTTAATTTCGGACGTTATGTCTCAGGTAATGGCTACGCTAGACATTAAAAGGTCTCTCAGTAGTATTTATCATCCAATGTCCAATGGATTGGTAGAACGTCTTAACAGGACACTAAAGAACTTACTTGGCAAGATAACGGAGGATCATCCTGAAGATTGGGACAGGGTTTTACCTGCAGTCCTCTTTGCCTATAGAGAGGTTCCCAACGAGCATACAGGGTTTTCTCCTTTCGAACTTGTCTTTGGCGCGCAACCGCGCGGGCCAATGTCCTTGTTACACGATTTGATAACTTCCGATAATATTGACGATGATACACAATCGTCATATGAATATGTTATAGCTCTTAGAGAAAAGATTATCGAATCGTGCAGGTTAGCAACTTCATCTTCCGAATTTGCGAAAGAAAAAGCTAGGCGATTTGCTAATAAGAAAAGACGCCTACGTCAACTTTGTCCTGGAGACAAAGCATATGTCTTACTGCCCTCAAGAGAGAATAGACTTCTCATTTCTTGGAAGGGTCCATACACTATAGTCTCGAAAATTTCTGATGTCGACTATATTGTCGATGTGGATGGAAGGCATAAAACCTTCCATATAAATATGTTAACAGAGTTTATTGAACGTCCAGACTATTTACAGCCTATTTTCCAGGCGACGGACGACTCTCCAGTTCAACATGGTCACATCTCCTCCCTGTCCGTTATACAGGATGAGGAAACTATTTTTTCTGACGTGAACTTACCTCTTCCTACGATTCCACTTATTTCAACGGAATCGTGGAGAGACGTTACAGTCTCTTCTAACTTGTCTTTTGAGGAACAACGTCAAGTATCCTCTACGTTACAATCATATCAGGATGTCCTTACCGACATTCCTGGACACACAGATGTCATAGAACATGACATCATACTTACTGATCGTAATCCGATCAGAGTAAGACCATACCCAATACCTATTCATTTTCAAGCACAAGTCGAGAAAGAATTGGATGAAATGATTCAACTACAAATAATTGAACCATCCACTTCAGCTTATTCTTCGTCGATAGTTATTGTTCGAAAGAAAGACAATAACATACGTCTTTGCGTTGATTATCGCAAATTAAATCAAGTTACGAAGTTCGATGCTGAACCTATGCCGTTATTAGATGATCTACTTATTAGACTTTCTAAAGCTAAATTCTTTACTAAACTAGACTTGTCGAAAGGTTATTGGCAAGTCCCATTGACGGAACACGCCAAACCTCTCACTGCTTTTTCGACACCTAGGGGTCTGTTTCAATGGAATTTTATGCCTTTCGGGCTTATGAACGCCCCAGCGACTTTCGTGCGCATGATGCGACGAATTCTATCAGATCGTGCAGATGTCATTGCATATTTAGACGACATCTGTCTTTTCAGCGATACTTGGGAAGAACACTATGTGGGTCTGAAGGAATTGCTATCTACTCTACGTGAGCATAGTTTGACTGCTAAACCCTCTAAAGCTTTTGTTGGGTTTAGTGAAATTTCCTTCCTAGGTCATCGAGTTGGTCATGGTCTGTTGAAGACAGAGGACCAAAACATTTCAAAGATATTAAATATCTCGGTTCCGAAGACAAAAAAGCAAGTGCGTAGTCTCTTGGGATTGATACAATTCTATGGAAGATTCATTGAGAATCTGTCCTCCATTATGGCACCACTTTCAACGTTATTGAAAAAAAAAGGTTCTCCTAATATGGTGCGTTGGTCCCAAGAATGCCAATCTTCATTGGATCAGGTTAAGAATTTGTTCTCATCTCATCCTATCTTAAGACTACCGACGATTGATAAGACTTTTGTCCTTCGTAGTGATGCCTCTTCCACTGGCATTGGAGCGGCACTAATGCAGGAATATTCAGGAACTCTGCATCCTGTAATGTATATTTCTAGGAAGCTGAATGCGGCAGAAAGGAATTACTCGGTTTTGGACCGTGAATTGTTGGCTATGGTTTGGTCCATTCTTAAGCTACAAAGGTTCCTCTGGGCGCGCATTTCTTTATGGAAACCGACCAAAAAGCTCTTACGGCTATGCAAAGTAAGGATTTGAAGAGCTCGAGATCTACTCGTTATGCTATTGCTCTTCAGCCTTTCCATTTCACGGTGCGAGCTATCCGTGGTTCGGATAATGTGATGGCGGACATATTGTCTAGATGCCCACATGATTCCAGTTAAATCTTGTGTCCTAGTTTTTCCTGATATATTTTCAGACTTAGGTCTGTCCTTAATATCATAATATGTTGTAATACAAATGTATTTGGATGATGTTTAGATAATTTAACAAATTTCATTTTGTCCATCCATCAGTGATATGTTGCTAAAATAGCATTGACATTTGTATATTGCTATGATTATATTATTTAGTAATGTTTGATATATGATTGGTATTGCCAGCAACTTAGGTTTCTTGAATGGTATCCCTTAGTTTGTTTGGCTTAAAGGAAATATTTTCTCCTATGTTGGGAGATGATTTGTACCCTCTTCTATTGTACCTGATATTAAGTTCATTGTTTGCATGAGCACAGAAGTGATACTGGTGCTATCTTGCTCATGAACATATTAAAAAAAAAAATGCAATTTTTTTTTTTTTTACAGGGGGGTGGGAGTAATGTTGCTGTCATTTTCGACGGAGTCATCTGTCAAGTTATTTGCTTATGTTTGTATCATAAGTATAATTGTGTCTTTACCTGCGATGTCAGGTTGATTAGGGGTTGTCTTCCCTTGTTTATTCATTCATTGTGTTTGACCTTTAGGGTCAGAGGTTGACAGTTCGGCGTGGGCCTATGGGAAGGTTTTTTTAAGCGGGAGTGAGATATACTTCCGGGAAGCCGGGAGGTCCTGTTTTTCTGAAGGGACCAAGAGTCCATTGTTTTTCGGGGAGAATCTTCGAAGTAACTGCTATGGCAGTTTTCCCCAGTGAATCTCTGTGCGTCGGGATGACGACAGAATTCCTTGTGTAGTTCTGAGGATTCATTTACCAGGTAATACCGACCTTTATGCATTATTACGCTTTTCGGTGGCAGAACATGTAAAGGATTACCTAGGGTGAACAGCAGCTCACTGATCCGCCATTTCAGAACTTATATATTTGTGCTCGAGGTAGCCATCCAAGACTGTTAGTCTTATATTGTCCAGAAATCCAGTGACGAAGATATATTGTGGGAGCCGCAGATTGGCGGAACTTCTATCTACAATAAGTATTACTGCAGGGTTGGTGATAACCTATTTAACAGAAGTACACGGCCGACGTTAGGACGAGGCCTGTGCTTCCGGCTATTATACTACAGCCTGATATGTGCAATTGGCGGGAGTGCCAAGTTGCACCTGTGTGTCAAGGTAACTAAGGCATCTGACGCGTTTAGTCAGAGACGCCAAGGGCGACGCTACGAACTGTCATTATTGAAGAACTTTGCTATTGACCATGCACGTCTATTCTGATGTTTACCTTTTTGAATGCCAAATGTATACCTATCGATGTCAGGTCAGCATGACCTTGTTACACTGACTGTTCCTGTTGATATTATGTGTGT
Organism: Oreohelix idahoensis; assembly: GCA_024509875.1. Lineage (NCBI taxonomy): Eukaryota > Metazoa > Mollusca > Gastropoda > Stylommatophora > Oreohelicidae > Oreohelix > Oreohelix idahoensis. Next base: position 136,231 of record JAMPIV010011334.1, on the reverse strand, counting down.
TCCCGTCAATAAATGTCTTGAAACATGCCTGCAGTGTCAAAGCATCCTTGATTACTGCATGTGAGAGTATGGGTTGCAGGATCTACATCTATACGAGCCTAAACACATTCGCGTCTTCATTCGCACCCACACTCAACTCATCATACGCTCGCACTACACATCTAACAACATGTAAACTGTCTTGGGCCAGTGATCACCTCAACAAGAAAAAAAAAACAGTTACAGTCCCCCCTTTAAGATATGGAATCACTCCATGTCTACGTTATGGGAATAAATTTCCTATATCCGTAGCTTCAGGGTGTCTGTCTTCTTCCCTCTCATCTCCCCCCCCCCCCCTCCATCTCTCTCCAATTCTTACTCAAGTCTACTCCCAAAGTTTACTTTCTCTGGAATGTCTCTCATGCGCGCTTGAAAGAGCGTCGCCGCTTCTGACATTTTTGAAAGATTTTGTGTGTGTGCAGTGGAGTTTCCCTGCCACTGTCGTCATCTTCGTCAGTTTTGGCGATCGTCAGGAGATGGTCGGAGGTTGGCACTGGTTTTTCCAAGTATCTCTTTAACAGATTTAAATGGAAAACCTTTTCCTTTCCTTGAATAGAGATCTGGTAGTTTGCCTTAGAAATCTTTTTCAGGACGGTAAACGACCCTTGCCATCCGATCCTTAGTTGGTTGTTTCCGCTAGGGAGTAACACCAAAACTTTCTCTCCTGCTTGTAGTTCTCTCTCTTTCGCAACTTTCCTGTATCGGTTAGCGTGCTTTGTGCGTGCTCGCTTAAAGTTGGTCGTTGCTAGGTCCCATCCTAGTTTCAACCTTTCCTTTAAATCCGACACTTATTTACTTGCTGAGACAACTGTCTCATCAGCCTTCTAGTCTGTCAGCGACTAAAGTAAGGCTTCAAGCGGGCCCTTAATGGGTCTGCCGAATAGAAGCGTAGCTGGCGGAAATCCTGTGGAAGTATGAGGAAATTCTCTGTAGCCAAATAAAGCTGCCGGAATGCAACAATCCCAATCTTCAGGTTTCACTTGTACCAGTTTACTTAACATCATGTTGAGGTTTCCGTTAACACATTCTACTAACCCACTTCTCGCCAGAGTGTAAGGCTTTGTGTAGATGTGTTTGGTCCTCAAGATCTTCCCTATCTCATCCATCAACAGGTTTCGGTATGGGGATCCATTATCCGTCAACACTTGCTGAGGGAATCCCAACCGAGTGAAAATCTGCACGAGGGTTTCTGCGACATGCTTGGCATCTGCACATGTTAGCGGGATAGCTTCTGCCCATAAAGTGCATGTATCGACTAAGGACAGGATATACCTGTTCCTTCTTTTAGTCCTTTGCAAAGGCCCTAAAATGTCGATCACAACCCGTTCGAATGGTGTTCCCACTATTGGCATTTCACCCAACGAGACTGGGGGTGTCCGTTGCTTGGGTGGTACCCGTTGGCACTGGGCACAGGATTTGACATACTTGATAATATCAGTGTTTACTCCTGGCCACCAATAGAGAGTGGTTATCCGTTGGTTTGATGCGTTCTGTCTCATATTTCCGCTGAAGGGAAGAGAGTGCCCCATTTCTAGGATTTGGCTTCTGTACTGTTTCGATACTAGGAGCTGGTTGTAACCTTGGTCAGGCTTGCCCGTTCTGCGATAAAGTACGCCATCCTTAGAAAAAATGTCCCCTTGCTGTCTGGGTTCCTTAGCCATGGGCAGTTTCCTAAAGCAGGGTGCCAAAGTAGGGTCCTTGTATTGCGCTTCTTTAAGTTCTATAGGTAACAAATTAGGCGCAGGCTCCCGTTCCTTCTTGGTTTGCCCTCTTGTAGTTACTGCTGCCACAATCGGCTCTTCCGGTTTCCCAATACACACGTATCTCCGGCCAAGTATGACTGAGTAGATAGGATCATCCATAACAGCTGCTTTGATCACGCCTCTGACAAACTCAGAGTGGATCTCCACCAGTGCGATGGGAAGCGCTGTAGGTGCATCACTCTTACGAACTCCACAAAATTGGACGGTCTTTTCTGTCTCTTGACCGGGTTTTACAAGGTTTCTGGCAACAATGCAATCATAAGAAAGCCCCGTGTCAAATAAACAAAAAGTTTGAGAACCGTTCAAAGTAACAGTACCTCGCGTTGAGGGTCTATCCCCAACAGGTTGGGAATCACTGTCAATAATTCCGCCTTTCGAGACTGTTAGCAAGCATCCGATGCGTTTAGGCTCGGTGTGCTCGCTCTGATCATTAGCCCCGTGCTCAGGGGTTCTCCCTTTGCCACCTTGTCCTTTCTGGCTGCGCTGCCATGTAGGGTGGTCTTGTTGATCAGACTGTTTACTGTGGTTGGGGTACTTGTTTTTGAAGAACTTGGATTTTTCAGGAGGGGGGTTTTGAGGTTCAGTTTCTCTATGGTTATTCTGATTAAAAGCATGAGAAGCATGAGAAGATTGGTCTAGATTATTTTTCCGAAAATTCTCTTCTGTCGGTTTACGTTTTATGGCCGGTAGTTCAGCCAGCGCATTGTGATATCGCTCAGACTTTTCTAAGATGTCTTCAAGCTTTTCTGCACCTTGCTCAGCTAGAAATCTCCGGGTATCAGCAGACAAAGTGTTCTTTATTTGTTCTGTTAAAACAAATTCCTCCAGACCTTCATAAATAGAGGGGAGCTGTGAAAGCTCAATGCACTTTGTCAAATATCCCTTCACACGAGATGAAAACTGCTGGAAAGTTTTAGAGCTCTCCTTCCTGCTGTTGCGAAACAGTTGCAAAAATTTGCGAGCATTCATTTCGAAGCGCTCCAGTAACGCTTTCTTCAACACATCATAGTTGTCTTGTTGGCTGGTCTCCAGATTGGCGTAAACATCATACGCAGAACCTTTGAGGGCTTGGGAAAGTTTCATACACCAACGCGACCTCTCTAAACCGTACAGGGTTGCAATTTTCTCAAATTTTTCTAACCATGTGTCAATCTTCTCATTTGGACAAGGGAAAGATTCTAGCGGAAAAGACATAGCAGTGAGATGAGTAGATTGTGTGTTAGATTGATCAGTTAGGGAAGAATGAGGAGAAGACTCTCCATTGCTGGAGGCAGAGGCAGCACCACGGCTTTGGACTTCTAGAGCTTTGAGCGCCAACTCATGCTGTCTCTCTTTTTCTCTTTCCTCATGCTGTCTCTCCTTCTCTCTTTCCTCATGCTCCATCCTGCGAATTTCCATTTCTTCCTCAATCTTCTTCTGCTGTAATAGGCGGTCTTCCTTTTCCTTCTCTCTAGCTTCTGATTCTTTCCTCTCCGCATCATATCTCTCAAGTTCGTCCCTGACGAAAGCTTTCGCTTCCTCTCCGTCCAAACCTTCTTCTCTTGCCTCGTCCCTGAGAATCTGTCTCAGTTTTGCCCTCTCGGACATAGTAGATAGCTGACTGGGACTAGTCGGTAAAGAAAAAGAAGAAAAGGATACACTGGTTCCTACCACTTGCGAGAAATTACAAAAAATCAAAAAGATGATATACCTATAACCTGGGATACCTCCTCCAAAAATAAAGTATCTAACTATCGCTGCTATTAATCGGCAATAAAGCACCTAATGCAGACGACTATGCCAAATAAATGGTAGTAAAGATTACTCACTGAAAATAAGTTGCTACAGTGGAAAACAAGATAATTATTGCAAAAAATTTTAAGGAGAAAAAAAATCCCTTAATTTTATTTTTCCACTATAAGTTCACCCCTGAAGATAGTTAGGGTAAGGGAGGCAATTACAGGACGTATAGTCTGATTGCGCTCCTTAGCTTAGCTCAAACACCTACTTCTTCGGAACCCTGTGAATGTTATACACTCACAAAACTTTACCAGCGTTTAGTATTACAAAATCAGTAATTAACATATATTCCGACAAAATCAACCTGTAAACCAAATGTATAATGCTCAATAATGCTGTAGAAAACAATTATTAGCCGTGTGGTCAGCACGCCAATAAAACAGATCGATATGTCTACGGGATAGTTATTTTTAAAAAATACAAAACTCACAAGACATCACACTCTTACTCTGTATCAGAATAAAGAAAATTAATCCTGTAAACGAGCTGATATTCGTATTTGCTCAGGACTAGAGTTCAATTCCCGGAAAAACGAGCCACCATTCTGTCGTAGATTTTTGATAGGGGAATTAAGACTAGGGTTGGTCCCTTCTGAATAGATTTGAATAAGTGGTAGTCACAGTGAGAAGTAGTAATAGCAATAGGTTCCCACGAGTGAGATCGTACAATGTGATGTGGAGGCTGTCTCTGAGATCGAGAAATCTTCTCTCTCTCACTCTCTCACCTATCTTCTACGACAGTTTTCGAGGAGTCAGATAGTCTAAACACACACACACACACACACACACATATATATATATATATATATATATATATATATATATATATATATATATATATATATATATATATATATATATATATATATATATCAATATCATCATCATCATGTGACGTATTCTTTCCAGAACGTTGTCTCCATTTCAACTGCTCTGAACGCATCACGATTCTGGGCAAGTCGACCTGCATCAGCCAAAGACAAGTTCAGACTCTCTGTGATTTCCTGGGTCCACCGTCGTCTAGGTCGACCCCTTCCCCTTTTTCCAGGGACCATGCCTTCCATCACTGTTTTTTCCAGACTATTATGTCTTTTTATATGACCGAAAAATTTCAGCTTCCTTATTGCGATGGTATTTAGGAGCCAATGTTCCTGTACGTTTAGTGAGTGCAGTACTTCTCTGTTGGTCTTTTTTTCTGTCCAGGGTATTCTCAACATCCTTCTGTAGCATTTCATTTCGAATGATGTAATCTTTTTTGCAACTGTTTTATTGAGTGTCCAAGTCTCGCAGCCGTATGTTGCTACTGGGAATATACATGCTCTGATCAGTTGTAACTTTGTTTCTTTGCTTGTGCCTTGCCATAGAATTTTCATCTGTATTAGTTTATGTGAAGCAATTGCACATACAAGACGACAGTTATACGTACAGACGTAGGGAAACTATAACAAATGATTATATAAATATTCTAGAACGAGCTGACCAACACGCTAATTAATTTTAAGAAAAATTTTAATTATCATCTAAAATTTCTTCACAACACATAGAAATTACTTCAAAGCATATCATCATCATCTCAACCCATAACCCGTCATGGGTCGTACGGGTGCCATGGTGGAAGCATCAGCAGACAGGGTCCTCCACTGCTCTCTATTCTCAGCAATGCGTACAAGTGTGGAGAAACCGTGTCCTGCCCATTCTTTGATGTTATCAGCCCAGGATTTTCTTTGCCTTCCTCTTCTCCGTTTACCTTCGACTGTTCCCTGGAGGATCGTTTTCGAAAGGGAGTCATGACGAGTTACATGCCCACACCAGGCAAGCTTTCGACGTTTCACTATTGACAAAAGTGGTTCTTGATGGCCTGCATAGGTGTTTATCTTCTCTCTAACATAGACATTTGTTTTGTGCTCTTTATAGCATCGGCCGATCCGGCAAATTATTACTGAGTTGACTTTCCATCATAACATTTCAGTGGGCAAGAGGTTTGCTTGGCGGTGCCCATCTCCTCTCCAAGTATCCTTGCAGGTACATACATAGCATATACACATAGTCATAAAAAAATCGAGGAATTGCTACCAGAAATGATAGACCCACAGTTAGATCTTATCCCTCGAGGTATGCCCACAGTCCTGTTGGAAGAAAGTGATAGCCCCCAAGGAAACAAGGATACATAGGATTAGGCCTAATATTTCCCCTTCTTAAGGTATGGACAGACTTGATATCTCTGCTCTATTTTAAGGGAAGTATGATTAGCAATACTTGCATACAGAAGTTTAAGATAGCAAAATGGGTGCCCAATTACAGCAATAAAAAATTCACTCCGTCCTGCATTCACTTTATTCATTCAGCCGAGCACACGTGCTCATGTTCATACTCACAGCTTAGATAGCCACTTCTGGTAATACAATTTTTAGGACATTCACCTACAGACTCGTCAAGGGCAGTCTTTGACCAAGAAATCCCCAGTTCCAAAAAGACAGGATGAATTCTCTGCTTCCGGGAACGACTCCTTGGGTGTTCTTATTTTTCGGATGTCTGCTTAGGTCACATTAAACTTGTCCAGGCACGAAACATTAACAACGAGCACAGTGTCAATAGCTTAGGTTTCTAGAAATGAGGAATGTCAGATCGGTGTCTACTTTCAGGAAAGGACTATATTTGGTCACCACACCACTAGTCGAAACTCCGTCGGAATGTTACTGACGTTAATATGTTACTTGCCACAACGGCTAAATTTGTACATAGAGTTTGTGCAGAAAATCTGATCTGGCTCAAAGGCCCAGTATAACACATTTAGTCTTTAATAAAACCCGTTAGTGGAAGTGGTACTCTGTCTATTAATGAAGACACACGCACTGTCAGACAGGTTTTAACTTGTAAAACCACGTGGTTAAAAAGGTATAAATGTTTATGTTTCTCACAGGTATGTCTCTGTACTAAACGCCGGCAAAATTTGGGTTAACCCCAGTTTTCACTGCTTAGGGAAGAAAAACCACAAATAAAATACTTATACATGCTACGTACTCGGATTATAACTTACATTTTTAAACTGCAAGCGTACCGCTTGACTTATCATTTAAACTTTCCTGTGAAATACGTTATATACATAAAATCAATCATCATGAATTAGGAATACCTACGTGTTCCATCACCACTCATGAAGCATCTAGCATTAATAAAGTTAGTTTAGTAAGTTTATTCTCGTCTGATTATTTTAGCAGTAAAATTAAATTCCTTAATAGCCGACTGAGTTTAAGCTAGAAATATAATTTCTGTTTTCCACTGTAACTCGTCACTATAAAATAATACAGACTATATAAATTAAGCGCTCTGCACCAAATCTAACTAGTGAAATAAAATAAGCGATTTAACACTTTAAACACTTTACAAAATACTAGAATAGAATATATAATATATATAACATTTACCTCAACACAGAACTACTAAGAACTTAAACCACTTCGACCAAACTAAATGCCATCTCTATTAACAGAGATTCTTAGGAATCGAACGAAGGCTTGTTCTAGTCTTGACTGCCAAGTTACTGAGTGAATTAAGTCTCAAACTCTCGTTTAAGATATATGAAACACACACAAAGAATGTGCCCTATTTCCAAAACTACGCAATCTCTCGTCTTTCCTAACACTTACGTTTAACATCTAAACGCAGGCCGTAACTGCCACCTACTGACCGAGAGGGCGCGTGTCAGTTGCGAATCTCAGACAACCCGTCTCCAGTGCAGAAGCAGTTTTTTACACCTCCCCGAGAAACTCACCCTGGGAACCATAACTGACACTTTGCTTTCTCTCACCTTACGCCAAAACTGGCCGTGGAGCGTGTGTGTCATATCCCCTGACACTGAGAATCTACCTTTGAAACTACATGTCACATGCAAACTACCAGACAAATGTCTCCTCATCATGTCTGACGGAGTGAATTCTCACACTTCAGGCCCAGAAACTTAGCCGAAGAAACACTGTCCCAGGGGAAACTGTAGACAGCTGTCTGCTCCCCTGTCTGACGGAATGCATTCTAACACTCTGCGTCTCGAGTAGGGGCTGACACGTTACGTCATAACTGCGTTCTCAGTTTTGAGAAAAGAAACAGGTAAACGTTAGAATGGGAAAATAGTAATGTATATAGTCGCAAACGAACGAATGCGAAAAACACAAAAAGGATAAAAGAGTGATAATAAATAGAGGATACGGGTGAAAGAAAAAGAAAAAGATACAGGCAATTTACGATCAATAAACTCTCTGTGACAGTAATGCATTAGCCAATCGGACCATGCACATTTGAATCAAACTTTAAAAAAAAAAACCTCCCAACTACTATGTTTACTCTTGCAAATATATTTTTAGTTTTAGGTCAATCAATCCTAACTAGTCTTTCTTTAAACTACGGCCAATCAAATTATAGGTTCCTTTTAGTCCTCATTTCCCCAAAAGCTTTTTTCAAAAACGTGCTATGAAAAAATAAGCAGGCATGATCTTTTTTCTCGTCAGCCCGTCTTATAATACATAATATTATTGCCATTATTTTGGTTATTTTTTTACTAGTGGGTAACTGACACCATATTATTGCTCAGGAGATCATAAGGCATCCGAATATATAATTTTTATGGCCCTATGTATTATGGTTCATAATTCCATATTTTTGTGTATGTTAGTCGTTCAAATATAGAAACACCACCTGTTCCATTCTTTTTCTAACTATTTTCAAACTAAATACGAGACTTGTCCGTAGTACGTTAGAATTACGTCATTCCTTATAAGAGCTAAGGTTGTTTACATGATCCAATTGACGAACATTTTTTAGTTTTGTATCGTAATTTGAGAATCGCCCAAGGCTATGTCGCGCGAGTTGGCTTTTGTGCAATCAACGCGAGACGGCGTCCCTATGTTCTGTCTTTCTATCCCTCCCCTCCTTTTCTTTTATTCTATCACTCTATCGTCTTGAACTTGCACAAGTGTTACATTTAATCTCAAGGACGAATTTCGAAAAGACAGTATCTTTCATTCCGCTATAAGGCTTATCAAAATCCGCATACCGGCTGGCGTGGGGACGAAGAAGCTGGACTCAATTTTTATTTTCTATCGTAATTTTGACTTTATGCACTATAATATTCTCTAATTTAGCTATTGTATTTAGAATATCGTCACACATACTTTCTGAGAGCAAGAAAGCACATCCAAAATCAAGTAAACCAAGTAGCGGTTTACCATCTATTCTTGACAGTGCAAATGACTAGGTGATCGCAGTAGACCTACCTGGGCTATGGGGCATATCCAGAGAGTATCAGAAGATCTCGAAGACGGCCAGATATAGTGCTACATTCCTTCTCATCGCACTAGATTATAATGATTAAGGTGACCCTGCCGTTTGAATCTAGATTGGACGAGCAACACTCGTTCAAAGTGGCCCAGTATAATGATCTGGTCACTGTCTTGAGACATTATGGGTTCACTGCAAGGGTAATGGCTGGTGAGGTAAGTGCAAGAGGTCTAGTTGGTGCTTCCATGTATGACCTACTGAAACTGCTGGGTTTGAAATGCCAGCCACGATCAAGGACACTTTTTACTTTCACAATCGCCACCAGGTGGCAGAAAAAACAGGAGTGAAGTTGAAAGCTGCAACCAAGGTGGCGTGGGTTAAATTCTCTGCACAAGACAACAGGAGGCTGAAATCTGGGAGCCATGACCCTAGTGGGTCCACCCCATTAGAGTGTACAGGAGAGTAACGGGTCAAAACACTTGATCGATGAGAATTTTTCTGATGATCAAATTGCCTCCTGCTGTACCGCACTGTACCAAGTTTCTTATCTTATCTCTGGAGTGCTAAAGGAGGTCTTTGAAGGCGAAAGAGAGATAGCAGTGTGGGCATTAAGTTCCCACAGATATATCTACGTCTTAAAATTCAATAAAAGCTCGGATTCCAGGTAACCGTATAATTAATACCATCATCATTTTTCTTGTGATCCCTATATAGAGTATGGAGCCACATTCTGCAGCTTGTTTCCACGCATAAAGCATGCACTAAGCTGTCATATACAATTATATAATATGGGTGTTTTCTGTGTTTTACAAAATGAGGATGCTAGCCCTGATACAGAAACTCTTAATTTGCCTTGGACGACAAACCTGAGGATGCAGTCGTCCTATTCTGTATTTGTCTCTTCAAAGATCATCGGAGACTACACGGGACTTATTATTAATATAATTGTTACCATTTCTTCTTATCATATTTTATGTGACCTGGGTGTCCTCTATCCCATTTGGACAATCAAAGTTAAAACGACAAAGAAAAAAAAAGGACATTTTTATGATAACATATGAAATATTGATTTTTAGTGGATTCATTATTGTTATATCATAGAAATGCTCAGGTTGCCATACAAGTTAGATTTTAACTCTTGGACGAACTTCTTGCTCGATTTCTAATGTTCATCTATTATTTGGCTTAATGTGTTATCTATGAGCCTGGTTTTGATTCTTCGTTGTATGTCAATGTTTTGTTTCTTCGTGATATGTCAATGTTTTGTTTCTTCGATGTTGGTCATCTGATTTGATGCCTTCTGTTGACTCAATGTATGATTCCTGGTTTTGTTTATTCCTATACACTAAAGGACCAATGCTCCAGATACTCGATAGGGTCAGTGCTTGTAAGCCTCAGATCTATCTCTGAATTTGACCAATACTATCAAGGACTGGAGAGATAAACAACTGAAGCACCATGAGTTTTCCGAGGGGGAAACATCTCCAGGAGAAAAACTCAAGACGCCGTGTGTTATTCCTGGCACAGTGCTGGATAAAGTTTTTAAATATACTACTCGTCAAAAGTCAAGGGCCACTTAGAAAAACCTTGGTTGAAACCATAAAACAAATCTGATATAAACGTAATTGGTATCAGTCGAAACGGCATTTATTGAATACCAAATTGACATGTCACGTAAAGAAATGGAAACACACATTCAAACGCAATGAAGCTGTGAAGTGTGTCACCCACCTTTTCAAAAGTCACACAATAGATATTGGACAAATAGACATTTAAAAATCGGGTATGACCACCGTTTGCAGCAAGGCATTCAAGACAGCGTAGACGCATCGAGTCCACAAGGGTCCGAAGTGTACCCCGATGAACAGCTTGCCATTCCTGAAGCAGAAATGCAGTCAGCTGTGCAACATCCATTGGCAGGAGGTGATTTGTTGACAATCTTCGACCAAGGACATCCCAGAGGTGCTCAATCAGAGAAAGGTCAGGTGAATGAGCTGGCCACGCCATCCTGATGATCCCATGTTGCTGAATAAACTCATTCACCACACGAGCTCGATGGGGTCAAGCGTTATCATCTTGGCGGATGGCATTATCACCTATGGCCTCCAGAGCAGGCTTAACAATTAGTCTCAAGATTTCGTTCTGTTATCTAGGGCCGGTCAAGTTGCCTTGGATGATGCAGAGTGGGGTCCTGCCGTGTCTGTAGAAGCCTCCCCAGACCATGACAGAACTCCTACCATAACGACCCACCTCTCGAATTGTGTAATCAGTAAATCGCTCTCCTGGTCGTCTCCAAACTCGAATCCTGCCATCATTGAATGACACAGTGAAGCGAGATTCATCAGTGAAGAGAACTTGACTTCATTGTTGCCTTGTCCATCGGATGTGCTCGCTACACCAAGCAACACGGGCTCTGCGATGAGCAGGAGTAAGAGGGATTCTGACTGCAGGACGTCGAGCAGCCAGTCCAAATTCATGTAAACGTCAGCGAATGGTGCTTTGACTGACATTAACGTTTACAGTTTGTCTCAGCTGACATCTTAGAGTGGAACAAGTCACTGTTCGATGGCGCAGGGCTGACAACAAGAGGTACCGGTCATCATGTGTATTGGTGCATCTAGGGCGACCTGGCCGGTGGCGATCCTCCACACTTCCTGTGGCCTGAAATCTCTCCAAAATTCTTTGGATAGTAGAGTGTGACACTGCAAGCCGTCTAGCAACCTCACGGACAGATAAACCATATTCAACCCACGCTATAGCCTTCATTCTTTGTAAGGTGTCAAGACTTCTTCTCGGTGGCATGGTTTTTGCAAGTGATGAAACTACCCTAAGTCTGCTGACTGTAAAAAAAATTAAGAGTGATCTCTGTTCACGAGAAGTCGCCATTGCACGTGGAATGTCAATCAGCACGATTACTTCACCTGTTTGGTTGTACGGAAGTTTGAAAAAACTGATTAAAAATGTGAATTTATGGTCAGCAAACCAAATTGCACGTGATCACCATGGTTGTCGGTGAGTTGTTTTTATGCTTAACGTGCATAGAGGACTGTCGAGGAAGATATTACACCCATTTTTACTAAAAACTTCCTTCATTTAATCATTCTATGCGCTTATATAAAAGTGTATTGAAAATAATAGAGTGGCCCTTGACTTTTGACGAGTAGTATATAAGGTGTTTACATTTGACATTTACACCCCAGGATAACTCTCTCAGCTTTTGTCAAGTTTGAAAAGCACTCCACAGCGAGGCAATAGCGTCATTCGGACTGGATCGAATCTCTGGAGTGTCTATTGCTTAACTACTTTTGTTGAATCTAGCGTCTTTTATTTTCTGTCTTACGCTTACCCAACATTTATCTAATGTCGTTACTTTTTTATGATTTACCTTGGATTTTCCTCTGTAGTTAAATCTGGAATTATAAGAGGTAGTGCTAAATAACTGATGGAATTCCCTTTTGAATTTGCTGCTCATATGGTAATAAATAAAAATATTCATAGACGAGTTTATCGACTCCATTAAAATACCAAATCCCCCGACAAGTATAAACGTATTTCTTTCCTTGCCGTCAATTGAAAATGTAGGCTCCAGCGACATGGCCAGAAAAATGGCCGTGCCTGGAATAAAACAAACAATGAAGAGTGTAGAAATCATCACCACCATTTTTGCCACTTTCTGGTTACGTCTGCTGACACTATCAGTGATTGCTGCACTTGTCGACGTCTTTCTCCACTTAGTTGTCTTACGCAGCTTTATTGTCAGTATTGTCGTGCAGACTATAATGATAATAAAAGCACTAGCTGGAACAGCGATGTTGTTAGTTGCATAAGAAACTCTTTCAACCTGCTGTCGGTCGTCTTGGTAGACAAGACCAAGAAGTGATTTGTTTCTTTCTGGAACCCATTTTAAATCAAAACTGTAGACAACGTACATAGGTGCTACACTAGATATAAGGATGACGTACACGCAGCATACGAAAATGGATACTCTCGTTGTTGTTACGATACGTTTCACCTAAAACAAATAGAAAAAAAATTCAGATCGTCATCATCATCATAATTTTCATCATCAGTACGTTTCAGCTCCTCATCAAACACACGCCAAGCTCTTCTGTCCTGTGCATCCGTTCACGGACTTTCCATGTTTTCTGTATCAATCTCACGTCTGCCTCCTGTTCTCGTCTCCGTCAATTTCTCGTACGAACAACACATGTGCTACAGTTATTATAACTATACTGACAAATCACTACAATGTCATAAATGAATGACATGTGGTTATAGTTTATATATTCATGCAAAGAGACTATTACCAAGAAACTAAAAACTAAACTAAACTACTCATTAAAGTTCACAGAAAAAATAAATATATTTTCTGAACATTTGCAAGCAAATAAATAATACATTGTCGTGGAATATTCTAATCCACATATATAAATTATCAAGTAAATATAAAGCCTAATAAATACATATAATAAATAAAGGAAGAAGAATGGTAAAGAACAGTGCTGTCACAATGACTGTACTCGAAATCCCCTTGTTTTCTACTGCGTATGCAAATTGTAACGTTTCACGTTGATATTAAAGGCCTTCTGCAACATACACGCGTTTCCCAAACACACAATAAAATGTGCTGCCTTTCTAAGAAAAACCTTGAAATATGCAAGTTGACCTAAATTTTAAATTCCATTCATGTCTTTTTCTACACTATGTTACCAAGATCAAAAGACAGATGGACAAAAGGGTAGCGAGAAGGGAGAGGCAGAAAGCCGAACACTAAACACGCTTCGCGCGATACACAAATGCTGCCATCACGCGTGTAAGACTACATGCACTAACTTTGTTTTCAGACGGACAGTGATAAAATACATTACCCATCCCAGAGTTAGGTTTATAAATCCTGAAAAACTCTTATTAGAAAAGATAACATTAGATGGGTTTACGGTTGAAAACATAACAGTACCCAGACAGCACATCTTCGAAACAGGAGGTAGAAAATACATATTTTGAACGCAGCCACGTAGCTCTTTTAAATTTGTATATTTGGGTTCCTTAGGGCTTGCTGACAAAGAATATGTAAAACGTTACGCAAATAGTCCAGGAATTAATAAATTATACCCAAAATAAAATAGTGGGGATGCCTGACAGCATGGAATCATTTCTGCTCATAAAATTTTTTTATAACGTGTTTGAAAAAAATCTTACGTTACAGAATTAGCCTACCATGTAAACTCCAAATTGATTGGAGCGCAACAAATGAAAGACTAACCACGATTGGTCGGGCTATAAATACTATCTTTCGTTGTTAGGGGAGACGTGAAAAGGTAACATTTTTTCAAACACTTGTCGAAACGTGGCCTCATTGGCTAGACTCGCTGATATACTCACTTAGGAGCGTTAGTTCGAGACCACTAGTGCAAATAATCTTGATAAAGCAACAGTGCGTTGAAGCCAGCTCATATTTGTGTTAAATAAAAGCCTGGAACATAAGCAGATGGGAATTTGTGCCAGTAATTGTGCCAGAATTCATTGCTAATCAACGTATCTGTGTTTATTTCCATGAAATTGTGGTAAGCTTGAACCATTCAGTATCTTTTAATGAAAATTGAATGTAAATTGTTAATTTATGCCTGTATATATATGTGTAGTTCAGTGGCAAACAGGAGATAAAGCCTATAATGCTCCAGCCTGAACAGAGGGTGTCGGAGGGAAGTAAAACGGCATGGAATGGCCAAATAGTACACTGACACCTGGATGATTGATTAGACAGAAATAATGCTGGAAGTGCAGAGGCGTGGTAACCATTAAGGAGGTAAATACTGGTATAAAGTATTTCAGATGAAGCTGACAGTTGGCCTAACGCTCTGAACTCAATGTTTGTGTTGTATTGTGCTCAGTGTAGAACTAGAGTATCAATTAGTTATGAAGTAGAAGGTACATCCTTCTTGTTTACAGGGACCGTGGTCTTGATGGTACTGAGCAGCACCTGGTCAGAGCTTTGCTGAATCCAGAGTCGGACAGCATACTCCTTGGTCTTTTTAGCTATCAGTGAGGTGTCTCCAGAGCCTAGGGGAGAATTCGAGCAGAGGAGTCCTTTCCTGCCGCCATCACGCAAGATAAGCTGATTTGGCCAGCTGAGCTCAACATTATGTCCCCTCATCTTGAAATGACTTTGTACAAATAACATTCAGAGGGGAATTTAATTGTCTTAATATCAGGAACTGAGAACATCTCCAATACTAGTCCCAAAAGACAAACTATTGAAGTCATGATGACAAATACCAACAGAGCTTGAACAAAACAAAACCAGTATTACCTCATATTACCACTACACAACTGACACACATAGGATATTTTAATAATATATGTCACTACAATATTCATATTGATAAAGTCTGTACATATACTTGTAATTAAAATTGATTGTGATTCCTGGTTCCTTTGTATTTGAATCAGGACACATATACCTTTATGATAACCATGAATACATATTGTTATTTGAAAAGTTATCAGTGACTCCTTAAGATATTCTCATAGAGTGTTATATGTATGTGAGTGTCACAGTGTTGTCAAGAGTAGTGGATTAAATTAAATTGTTTATCTGTCTGTTGTTGTGACTTACACTTCATCATACACATACCCTAGACACATAACGTAGTCATCACACTATTCCAGAATAATTCTGACTGAGATATATAGATATGTGGTAGCAAGTAAGGTTATCTATAATACACTACTCTTAATAGATATAGATACCTTCACAGCTGATCTCAGTCAGTACACTAAGTCCCCTATAAATATTTATAACATCCCACTTCACCACATATATTGGGGTCTCGCTCTTGGGATTTTGAATCTTTCCCTATTAAAAATATTGGGGGTAATTCACTTCAGGGAATATAAGAATTAAAAGGTATCTTTGGGTGGAATTAAATAAGGTTGAGCTCACGGTGCCTGTGTTGTCCATTAGATATATTTAGAGATTAAATTGTTGGTTAGACATTGTAGAAATTTACCTGATAGACAATGGCGGACCTGGCCAAGTTTCGATCTGCTGCTGTACAGACTGCAAAAGAGTTAGGATTAGATGGGCAAGTTATGGTTGCCTATGTCACTACGGAATGTGACAAATTTATTGAACGCGAAGAAAGAAGGTTTGAAGCCGAAAGAAAGTTAGAGGCTGAAAGGGAAATTAAGAGGTTACAATTTGAGGCTGAGGCTGAGACTAAGAGGTTGCAGATTGAGGCTGAGGCTAAGAAATTGGAAGCAGAAAGAGAAGACAAAAGATTAGCTGCAGAAAGAGAAGCCGAGGAAAGAAGACAGGCTGCAGAAAGAGAAGAGAAGAAATTAGCTGCAGAAAGGGAAGAGAAGAGATTAGCTGCAGAGAGGGAAGCAGAAAAGGAGGAGAAAAGATTACAAAGGGAACATGAATTACGACTAAGGGAGTTTGAGTTTCAAGGCCATGCTCCTGAAAATGGTGCCAGTCCCTTTGCCTCTGATGCTACGGTTACTCAGGGAGCCTCAACCTCAGCTATGAACTTTCATTTAGATCATTTTGTTGAGAAAGACGATGATATTGAGAGCTATATAAATAGATATGAACTATTAGCTACCACGTATGGGTTAGAGAGAGAAAGGTGGAGCTTAAAGTTATCTCAGGGACTTCGTGGGGTAGCTTATGAAGTTTTTGCAAAAATGAGCAGAGGTGATCAGGAAAATTATGATATGCTAAAGTAGGCTCTTTTGTTAAGATATGAAAAGAATGCTGAATTTTATAGGAAAAAATTTAGGAATGCTAAACTACTGTCAGGTGAAACCTATCACCAGTTCTCTGCACGAATAGAGACATACTTGGAGAAATGGACATCTCTGGGGAAAACCCAAGATCTTAAGGAAATGGTCCTTATAGAGCAATTAAGAGAGTCCATGGCTCCAGACCTGAGAAAGTTTCTCATGGAACAAGGTGCAGAGAGGCTGGGTGAGTTGCTAAATGTTGCTGAAAGGTATCAAGCAGCTCAAGCAGAGGTAACAGGTAATAAAAAGAAACAAGTGGATAACTTTAGGGCACCACAGAACTTTAATAAATTTGATCCTAAGGATCAAAATAAAGGTAAGCACCAATTTGATAGGCCACGGTATGACAATAAAAATAAATTCCCACAATTCGATGAAAGGAAATATGATGAAAGAAAATCTTTCAACCAAGGAAAAAGGTGGTGTAAGAATTGTCAGATGGACAATCATGACACTGACCGTTGCAGAAGGAAACCTGTGTATATGGCAACCCTTCAGGTCAGGTCGACCTCAAGACAGGAGGAGGATATTATGTTGGATACCACTCCAGAAGAGATGAGGAAGGCACAGGCTGGGGATAAAACACTCAAGCCTTGTTTCAGGAAATTGTCAACTTGTCATACAACTCCAGGCAAGGGAGATTTTTACATGAAAAACAAGTTGATGTATAGGAAGACTGGAGCTAGATCCAAAGGTCAGGGACAGCTGGTACTTCCTAAAAGATATAGGGCAGACTTGATAAGGAGCCTACATGTGAAACCAGATGGGGACCATGAGAAGATAGGTACCATCATTCAAAAGGTGGCTCACAATTATTATTGGCCCAAAGCAAGATGGGACATTGAGAATTTTGTAGAAAGGTGTAGCATAGCACATGAGGGAACACCCACAAGTGGGAACATGGATCAGGACCTGGACACGCCACGGGGCAAAATTAGGCCTGATAATAAAAAGAAATATATATTTGATAAAGTGGACCAAATGGAATGGGAAGCCCCTTTTCACGGACAAGCTTCACTTAACTGTTTTACAATGGCCACTATGCGGAGAGTGCAAAAAGATGTCTTACCCCAGGATAAGCCGAAAATCCCTCAATCGGACTTAAACAAACTGGAGGAAGAAGATGTAGAGAGGAAATCTCTCATCAAGAATTTTAAGTGGGGAGACAGCCCCAAAAGAAAAATTGGTAGCGGTCGTTTTGTGAATGATAATTCTGGGAGGAAAAATCATCACTATAAAGCTTCGAGTGGAAGAGACCATACCGGTGCATGGACAAATAGGTCCACACAATAAAAGGTCCACTCGAAGCTATGTTAAGAACGTGGACTGATGAAAAGGCAGAGGAAAACATTACATCTTCATACCAATATGTGAATGAGCTGACCACTCGGTTAAAAACTGGCTGGAAACTTGCCAATGAAAATTTGAAACAAGCCAGGAAGAAACATGCTGCCTATTATAACAGGAAGGCGAAGGACAGAAATTTGGCTGTGGGAGAGAAAGTACTGCTTCTTTTGCCTGGGAGTCAGAATAAGTTACAAATTGGATGGCAGGGTCCATATACAGTTTTAGAGAAGGTGTCTAGAACAAATTATAAGATAGATAAGAAGGGGAAAGAAAAAATCTATCATGTGAATCTCCTGAAGAAATATTTGGAATGAGAACATCAGGAAGAGACACACTTGTTGACCTTGTCCATCGCCATGGAGATGAAAAAGGAACCACTTTCATCATTTGAATTTCCATTACACCCCTGTGAGACAGCAGCACAGGTGAAAATCAGTACACATTTAACGAAAACTCAGAAAGAGAGAGTGCAACAGGTTCTAAATAATCATGCAGAGGTGTTAAAAGACCGACCAGGGCATACAAACCTATTGGAATATGATATGAAACTAATAGACTCCACACCTGTCTGTATGAAACCATATTCGATTCCGTTTGCTAAGGAGAAAGCTTTGAAGGAAGAGATAGACTATCTGTTGAAGGAAGGAATTATTTCGCACAGTGAATCTTCGTATAGTTCCGGTGTTGTACTCTTAAGGAAGCCCTCTGGAGAACATAGACTCTGTATAGATTATAGGAGACTGAATGCTATTACAGAAGGACAGGTGGATCCATTGCCGGATACAAATCAGCTGTTTGCCAGACTAAATAAAGCTAAATATTTCTCAAAAGTGGATCTGAGTAAAGGATACTATCAGATTCCAGTGAAGCCTGAGGTTAGACCATACCTAGCTTTTAGTACCTCAGAAGGACACTATGAGTTTAATAGATTGCCATTTGGATTGAAGAATGCGCCTAGTGTCTTCTCTAGAATGATGAGAAAATTATTGGATCCTCTGAATAATCCCTGTATAACAAATTTTATGGATGATATCCTTATAGCAACAGAAACATTTGAGGAACACATTGACTCTCTGAACATGCTGTTTGATCCACTTAGGGAGGCAAATTTAACAGCCCGACCAACCAAATGTTGCGTTGGATGTAAAGAATTGGAATTTTTGGGACACACAGTTTATCAGGGAAACATGACCCCTGACCCAAAGAATTTAGAGAAACTACAGAAAGCCCCGAGACCACAAACCAAGAAGGACGTGAGATCCTTTGTCTCATTATGTGGTTTCTACCAGAAGTATATCAAAAACTTTAATTCCATATGTGCACCGTTAACTGAATTGACACGTAAAGGACATCCAGATCGCATTACATGGACACCACAATGTGAAATGACTTACCAAGAATTGAAGGAAAAGCTCACAAGTAAACCCATTTTGAAATTACCTGACTTAAGTCAAGAATTCATTGTAAGGACGGATGCCAGTAATATTGGGCTAGGAGCAACTCTACTACAGAAATCAGATGCATTGGATGGGGAATTAAGCCCAGTGGCATATGCTAGCAGAAAGTTGAATAAAGCTGAAATCAATTACTCAACTAGCGAAAAGGAATGTCTTGCAGTAATATGGGCAATAAAGAAATTCAATATTTATCTGTATGGGAAGGCATTTAAGTTGCAAACAGACCACAAACCTTTATCGTTTCTAGCACAGGCTAAGCATGAGAACTCTAGGTTACTCCGATGGTCTTTACTTCTGGCTCCATATAATTTTAGCATTGAGTATATATCTGGAAAAACCAATTTGGGAGCGGATTTTTTAAGCCGCCATCCGTGTGATGAGAATCACCGTAAACCCCAGAAATAATAATAAATTTCTCTATGTGAATATAGAATAAAGGACTGACATATAATGTCTGTTTTAAGAGGGGAGGTGTCGTGGAATATTCTAATCCACATATATAAATTATCAAGTAAATATAAAGCCTAATAAATACATATAATAAATAAAGGAAGAAGAATGGTAAAGAACAGTGCTGTCACAATGACTGTACTCGAAATCCCCTTGTTTTCTACTGCGTATGCAAATTGTAACGTTTCACGTTGATATTAAAGGCCTTCTGCAACATACACGCGTTTCCCAAACACACAATAAAATGTGCTGCCTTTCTAAGAAAAACCTTGAAATATGCAAGTTGACCTAAATTTTAAATTCCATTCATGTCTTTTTCTACACTATGTTACCAAGATCAAAAGACAGATGGACAAAAGGATAGCGAGAAGGGAGAGGCAGAAAGCCGAACACTAAACACGCTTCGCGCGATACACAAATGCTGCCATCACGCGTGTAAGACTACATGCACTAACTTTTTTTTCAGACGGACAGTGATAAAATACATTACCCATCCCAGAGTTAGGTTTTTAAATCCTGAAAAACTCTTATTAGAAAAGATAACATTAGATGGGTTTACGGTTGAAAACATAACAGTACCCAGACAGCACATCTTCGAAACAGGAGGTAGAAAATACATATTTTGAACGCAGCCACGTAGCTC
Source organism: Oreohelix idahoensis (assembly GCA_024509875.1). Taxonomy (NCBI): domain Eukaryota; kingdom Metazoa; phylum Mollusca; class Gastropoda; order Stylommatophora; family Oreohelicidae; genus Oreohelix; species Oreohelix idahoensis. Next base: position 115,695 of record JAMPIV010011334.1, on the reverse strand, counting down.
TTTTAAATTTGTATATTTGGGTTCCTTAGGGCTTGCTGACAAAGAATATGTAAAACGTTACGCAAATAGTCCAGGAATTAATAAATTATACCCAAAATAAAATAGTGGGGATGCCTGACAGCATGGAATCATTTCTGCTCATAAAATTTTTTTATAACGTGTTTGAAAAAAAATCTTACGTTACAGAATTAGCCTACCATGTAAACTCCAAATTGATTGGAGCGCAACAAATGAAAGACTAACCACGATTGGTCGGGCTATAAATACTATCTTTCGTTGTTAGGGGAGACGTGAAAAGGTAACATTTTTTCAAACACTTGTCGAAACGTGGCCTCATTGGCTAGACTCGCTGATATACTCACTTAGGAGCGTTAGTTCGAGACCACTAGTGCAAATAATCTTGATAAAGCAACAGTGCGTTGAAGCCAGCTCATATTTGTGTTAAATAAAAGCCTGGAACATAAGCAGATGGGAATTTGTGCCAGTAATTGTGCCAGAATTCATTGCTAATCAACGTATCTGTGTTTATTTCCATGAAATTGTGGTAAGCTTGAACCATTCAGTATCTTTTAATGAAAATTGAATGTAAATTGTTAATTTATGCCTGTATATATATGTGTAGTTCAGTGGCAAACAGGAGATAAAGCCTATAATGCTCCAGCCTGAACAGAGGGTGTCGGAGGGAAGTAAAACGGCATGGAATGGCCAAATAGTACACTGACACCTGGATGATTGATTAGACAGAAATAATGCTGGAAGTGCAGAGGCGTGGTAACCATTAAGGAGGTAAATACTGGTATAAAGTATTTCAGATGAAGCTGACAGTTGGCCTAACGCTCTGAACTCAATGTTTGTGTTGTATTGTGCTCAGTGTAGAACTAGAGTATCAATTAGTTATGAAGTAGAAGGTACATCCTTCTTGTTTACAGGGACCGTGGTCTTGATGGTACTGAGCAGCACCTGGTCAGAGCTTTGCTGAATCCAGAGTCGGACAGCATACTCCTTGGTCTTTTTAGCTATCAGTGAGGTGTCTCCAGAGCCCAGGGGAGAATTCGAGCAGAGGAGTCCTTTCCTGCCGCCATCACGCAAGATAAGCTGATTTGGCCAGCTGAGCTCAACATTATGTCCCCTCATCTTGAAATGACTTTGTACAAATAACATTCAGAGGGGAATTTAATTGTCTTAATATCAGGAACTGAGAACATCTCCAATACTAGTCCCAAAAGACAAACTATTGAAGTCATGATGACAAATACCAACAGAGCTTGAACAAAACAAAACCAGTATTACCTCATATTACCACTACACAACTGACACACATAGGATATTTTAATAATATATGTCACTACAATATTCATATTGATAAAGTCTGTACATATACTTGTAATTAAAATTGATTGTGATTCCTGGTTCCTTTGTATTTGAATCAGGACACATATACCTTTATGATAACCATGAATACATATTGTTATTTGAAAAGTTATCAGTGACTCCTTAAGATATTCTCATAGAGTGTTATATGTATGTGAGTGTCACAGTGTTGTCAAGAGTAGTGGATTAAATTAAATTGTTTATCTGTCTGTTGTTGTGACTTACACTTCATCATACACATACCCTAGACACATAACGTAGTCATCACACTATTCCAGAATAATTCTGACTGAGATATATAGATATGTGGTAGCAAGTAAGGTTATCTATAATACACTACTCTTAATAGATATAGATACCTTCACAGCTGATCTCAGTCAGTACACTAAGTCCCCTATAAATATTTATAACATCCCACTTCACCACATACATGTAAGGTACGGAAATATAAAACAGAAGATTAGATGCGTCTAAAACAGTCTACTACTACAGAAGAGATTATGTCCACACACACACAAATCTTGTGTAGAACACATCGCTAAACTGCTTCGAAGGACATAATTGATTTGTGATTTTGAATATGCTGCAATGACATTCACACACTTTAGTAATCTTCTTCTATGATCCTTAGCCGCCGACTGTCAATGTAGTCAGTGGCCATTGTCGTAGATTTTTGATAGGTGAATTAAGACTTAGATTGGTCCCTTCTGAATAGCAATAGAATAGGTGATAGTTCAGTGAGATATAATAGTAGAAATAGATTTCACGAGTGAGATGGTGGAAAAATACGTAAGAAGCTGTCCATGAGGCTCGAGAAACAAATCTCTCGCTCAGCCTATCTCTACAACAGATAAAAGTATTAGTCAGACAGACTTCTCAGTTATATAGATGTACTCTATATCAACCACTCACAGACTCGCGCACACAAGTGACGAACGTTTAGACGTACAGCCGTGAAAACTATAACAATGGAATATAGGTATTTGGGACATGCTGACTAACACACTGGTATACGTTTATGTAAATTTTATTAACATAAAGCAAATTGTCCACAACAAATAAGTTTGCTTATCAAGCACATATAATTACACACAGGTTAATGAATTACTAAACGAATAATAGACCCATAGGTGTAATCTTTTCTCTCTATGTTTTGCCCATGATCCTGTTAGAAGAAAAGTGATAGCCCCAAAAAAGTCACGGATTCATACGCTATAGTCTAAGGTTTACCCTCTAGAGTGTAAGAGCAGAGTTAATACCTGAACCTAGTCTAAGAGGAAATGTCATTTGCAACAATCTTTGCATAAATGAAATTACAAAAAATTGGGTGCCTGAAAATAAAAATGAAAAGAATCACTCGTTCTGCTTTCACCCGGTTCTTTCAGCAGGGGCCCCTGTCTCACTTTTCGTACCTAAAATCTTGCTGGTGTTCGCCGTCTGGCGCACGTTAGTACACACACACACCGTTTAATCTGTCTGTCTTTATGATGAAGCGGATCCCAGCTCTGCAGATTTTGGTTTCATCCAATGGGTCCGGGGAGCGTCCTCTTCATGCGATAGTTTTCTTTACAGATTTAAGTTAGTGTCAATTTACTCAGTTCAGGTAAGAATTAGATTTAAGCGGGCACACAGTGTCAGAATCACGAGGTTTCCCTTATTTAGGAAGATGACCGGTCGGTAAATTCTCTCAATAGATAATTATTGGTCACACCACAATAAGTCAAAATGTCGGAATGTTAATGATTTGTAGTTTTTCTAGCCACAGGGCTGCATATATGAGAGTTTGTGAAGAAATATAATCTGGCGCAATAGGCACAGTGAAGGCATTTAGTCTGTAAAACCGTTAGTGAGATTTGTACTCTGTCTATTTCTGGAGGCACACACACTGCCAGACAGGTGTTAACTTGTAAAGCCACGTGGTTAAAGATAAAAATGTTTGTTCTCTCAGTTGTACTAAAACCGCTGGTTAAAGTTGGGCTGACCCAAAACTGTATAAGGAAGAGAAAAGTACAAAATATTTAATCACAATATTATACACCTCCTATCCTCGCGTAAAATATAATATTCATAAAAGTCAATCATCATGAATTAGAAATACATACGTATTTCGTCAATACTCAAAGGTGAATCAGTGCAGTTATAAGTTAGTTTAAAATATTCTCGACTGATTACTAGCAATTTAATTAAATTTTATTTACAGCTGCATGAGTTTAAGCTAGAAATAATAATTTACTCTCCTTTCCACTGTAACGCAGTAACTAGAGAATATAACAGACGTATAATTTAATCCCTCTGCACAGAAATCTAACTAGTGAAAATAAAATAGTCGATTTACCACTTAAATCACTCACAAAATACTAGATATAATATTACCTCCAAACAGAACTATGGCTATCACCAAGACTAGAATTATTCACTAGATAGGTATTCCAGAAGCTCGGCAAAAATTGACGAGAAAACTAATAACTTCGCTATACAAGCTTATACTCTAGCACGAGCGATCCGTCTACTGCAACTAAGGAGTACTGAATGCCTGAAGTCTAACTACTGGGGTTTATATCTTATGAAAAGAAATGATTTCCTAATTCTCGAAAACCCGAAATAGTTCCCGTCTTAGCACCTACATAAAACTCAGACGACGGCACTGAAACTGCCAGACGCGTTTCACACTATTCGTTACCTATGGTCATATCCGAGCGCTGCATGTTGGCGCCTTTCACACCTAACACCGAGAAACTTAACCGTAGAAGCTTCGTGTCATGTGAAAATGTTAGACGATATGTCTGCCATCCCATGTCTGTCGAGACTGAATTTCACACTATTCGGTCTCCTCACGAACCTAGCTTAACAGCAATAAAAATGCGTTGCTAAATAAGAAAAGAGACATGCGAAGGTACGAATGAGAGAGTTACGTTTTTCACATACAGACGAATGCGAAAAAAAGAAAGGATAAAAGAGCGATAATAAAGTAGAAGACACGGGTAGAATAGAGAAAAGATATAGAAATTTATTAATCATAAATCTCTCTGCGACAGCCATTACGCCTGGTGGCGTCATGTATGGCAGCAAAAAACTGCTTCCACTTAACTCGGTCGGCGGCCACCCTTCGTGCAGCGCCCCAGCTCCGGCTCATTCCCCGCATCTCGGCCTCCACAGCCCCGACGAGCTGTTTTAGGTCGTCCTCTCTCTCGTTTTCCCTCAGAGGTCCATAGCTGCTCCCGTGATGGCATCTGGGTTTTCCATGAGGACGTGGCAACCCCAACTCCAGCGCCTGCCAGCCACGACAGTGTGCCTGTCCTATTGCTCACTCCGAGCAAGCAGCTCTCGCCTGGTAATGGTATTCGGCCAAAAGACTCGAGAACTTTCTATAGGCAGATTGTGTGGAAAGCGGACGATTTCGAAATCTCCTTCTCTGCGACTCTCCAGCACTCCACACCACAGAAAAGCACAGAAAGCACACATCTCTCATTACTTTAGTAATCCTTAACTGTACATCAAACCTGTAATTGACAATCACACACTTTAGTTGTAAATCAAACCTGTAATGGTGCTGTAATACACACACATCTCTCCATGGTGATGAAGGCTGTGATCCAGGCTGTGATACGACAAAAGGTAAAATGTGGCAAGGCACCGGTGAGGAACTGAAATTCCGAGGGAATGAAAGGTAAATCTGAGTTAGTAAAGTCTGGCGTGAAGCAAATGTTTGTCCATACAAGCGTTGTGAGGCAGCCTAGGTCAGAAACGGCGAGACCTACAAAAAATATAATGATTATGAGTGACACACGTATTTTGTTGAGGAAAAACGTGGCTATAAGAAACATTGTTTAATTCGGCGACAGTCTGTAAGACTGATTACATAATAATTCACTGCTTCTCTGTAATTTTTATATTTATGGTGTCTATTAAAGAAATATGGTGTTTTCTTGATGTAGAAGAGTAACGTAAAACATAATGTAAATTAGAACTCCAATTATCCGAGCCCTGATGGTCCGAACTACCAACTAACCAGCTCATCATAACCAAGGAGCGCTGACACAGTTTGTGGAAAGCTGTTTAGGAAAACAATTACATCTCTGAAGTGGATCTGAGCTTTTTGAAAATATAACAACATTCATAGCTGTTCTGATTGTGCAACAGAAGAAGTCGCAGAATAGGTTAAAAGTGATACAGACGAATACGACTTCCTAACGTTGATGGAAGAGAAAATTGTTTACGTTATTCAAGAAGAGGATAACTATGAAGAAATAAAAGAAGATTTTTTTTTTTTTTTTTTTTTTTTATACGCCCGCTAATACTCGAGGCGAAATCTCAGGTTATTTTTAATGTCTAACCTGACATTGATTTTTACGTGAGTATCCTATTTTCTTGTACAGAGACAAGTGTCCCTCGCCATTCAGGCAGATGATGATAATGATGATGATCATGATGATGAATAAGAAGAATGATAAACGAAATCGCCAGATCTTCTTAAACTGCAGCAATCGTGAGAGGTAGAGGCTAGCACACGAGTTTGTTCTGATAAAGTGTTTTGAAATTGTTAATTTAAAATTACTGTAAGGTAAAGGTAAAGGAACCCGTTACACGCCCATTGAGGCATATTGGGAATATGGTGTTAGGCCCATATTATCTTGACCGTCGGCACACGAGGGGTGATGTGGTCGGCATCACGCCGGCCGCCTTAACCTTCCCAGAGTAGCTCTGGTACCCATTTGGGGCTGGGTCGACCCAGGAGCCGTTTGTGGCCTAAAAATTTTTCCGCCTCATCTGGGGATCGAACCATAGACCACTGCGCTAGGAAGCCAGTGCACTAACCACTATGCTACCGCGTAAAATTACTGTACTGTACAATATATATTTTTTTATTTTTCATGACAAATTTTGTTATTGGTTTTTTTTTTTGCTTGTTTGTTTGCGTTTAGCATTAGTAGACACAATACAACCATAATATTCAAGCATGTCTTTAAAATGTACAGTACTCTCATTTTGCTCTTTCATCATTGTTAAAGTAATATTTCTTAATCACGGCTCGAACCTACGTGTAACTTAACATACCTTTGATTTATTTCACTACCTTGCGATATTTTTCGGAACCTACACGGCTTCGTGAAAATCTTGGTAAACTCACGTAGCCACATTAGACGAGATTTTTTTAAATTTTGGGAGACTCCCGGCTTGGCAATAAAGAGAAGTCTTTTCATACCTAATCCGCTGATTAGTCAACACGACTGTTGCCACGTTGCGACACAATAGCACGTCGCGACAAAGGGCTCGTGACACTCACAGGAATGCGTGTTGCCAAATGGTAGCCGATGATAGCGGTTTAAGCCTCTTGGATGTCAAGTACCTAGCGAGATAAGGAACAAGGAGATTAAGAAAACCGCCTCACGACATTGAGACAAATGATAGCACGCACTTCGCGCGAAGCGGCTACAAAAGACAGAATGCTTTGTGACAGAGGGGGCAGGGTGATTCCTGCATTGGGTGGCCAAACCATAACCACGGTCTGTCTCTCAAAAAGAACCCGCAGCACGAAATTGAAGAGTTGGTTGCGAGAGCCCACTATTTTAGCGATTGACATGGATTGAATACATCACAGCATCACAATGCAAGATAGATCAAAACCTATTGGATTAGAGGCGGAGTCATACGACACAGGTAACGACCTCTGACACATTGGCAAATCAGAAATGTAAGATGTTCGCCAGAATGACAGTACTGTGTTTTCAACATCGTGGGACATAAGAGTGTTATCAATCGCATAGCCTTTGTACAGTTTGCTCTAATGTTTCATTCTTGTGTGGATATTTGATTCATATCTGTGGAAAGACATTTTATAGTGTTCTTAAGGAATTTGGGAAAGGAAAGGGAGTACAGCAGAAGTTTGAGTCTACTAATTACACGTTGTTCGTCTAACAGGATAGAAGCTATGAAATCGTACGTCCGGGTAGCAGAATTCACAAGATAGGACATGGTACACTTCCTAAGTTACAAAGCAGATTTTTCTTGCCGCGTTTGTAAACGTTGTTGGCGCAGCATTTTATTTACCTGTTATCGAGTGCTCACAAGTTGATTCCATATACATATATCAAGTTCAACTCACTCGAAAGCTTACCGCATGAGTCATGCTAAAGCACGCACATGTTGATTCTCATATTTATGTCAAGACTCAGAACGTATTTCGTGAATCAGGAGAACATACTCACAAGTTGATGAGTCTACCTACCAAGATCACTTAGTCAACAATTGATTCGCCAAGGTATTAAGCTCAAATCACTAAAATCAACTACACACTACGTCAGTTCATGAAGTGAGTTAATCTACTTTCATCGTATATTGCACGACGTACATTCACTCAGACCAGCTTCATTGCACCAGCTTCAAGCGTGATCAGATGATGATTGTGTGAATACTCCGGTCTAATCAGTGCCTTTTCAAGATCAAACAGCTCACATTTTCCTGAGACAAAGGTCAACAGTTTGTCACAGCTAGAGACTGATTTCCAAATATTGAAGGACAGTATATCTTCCACGTTCTCATTACTACCAAGGTTTTCATCAGTACGTCCTCGTCTTGGAGATAACCCACACAACATACCCCACCCCTACTTTGGACAGTCTATGTATACCTGTGTATAATCATACAGCGGCGGAGTATTGAGAGACAGATAGACAGTGTAGATGGGACATCAGTGTTGTAACACTTAATATATCACATCATCACTTCCCTATTCACATAAGTTCACTCTCCTATTCAACTGAATGTCGTAACATTTTAGAGAGGACACGGGTGTATCACCGAAACGTTTCATAATCTACATGGACAACGTCAAGAAAAGGAGCTATCAATGTGAAATAGATAATTATTGTTTCTTAGATTTGAGATGGTTTTGTTTATATACCCAGGCAACATCGTCAAAGCCAATGAACATGCAATTGATTGTTACACTGATAAAGTTGAATAAAGTTGGATTTTTATTCCCGTTAATGATATCCACCAAAAGGATAAATATAAGTGGATGGAAGCAGACATCATCATCATCAGTGGATAAGATCTCTATGGTGTTGCTTGCTCCACTGTAGTGTATGGAATGTCAACTTGACCTACGCAGTGGTGTGTAGACATGGATTGAGTGTACAATGTGCGAATGATGATAAGGGTTCGTGTTGTTGACAAATGTTCTTTTCTCACACTCATGTATGACTGGAAGTCATCGACACCAACGACTGTGTACCTTTTCTAAAGTTTAATTGGACGTACACACTCGACAGCACAGATAGTGACAAATCACAGGTTGGCATAATACATCATGGTACAGTGGATAACTGGTCTTGCAATGTTATGTTACATGGGCACTCATGTAGATTAATATTATAATGGACTATCAGTAGCCAAGCCCTCAGCATCGCCCATACATATAAATCATCTGACTTCACTGACTGAGCACGTCAGCTTATAAACAATATTTCAGATGGCTTCTAAACCTAATCTCGTTTAGCGACGATTCTTCAACATAATGTTCAGCACATATTTTTTCATATAATAATATTGAACCGCTAATAAAGGGTTCTCATGTGTAGCAGTGATCTCTGGACTAAACAAGCAATAATACGGGCATCCCCTTTTCTCTTCTTGAAAGTCACTACATGTTTGGATCCAAGATGGCTTCACTCGTGAGCTGTCACTCACGTTTGGATACAGATAAGGAATCTGTCCTAAAGTTAGTCATTCATAAAACATTGCATTGCTCTGTAGATTTGATCATGAACAATTGACTGCATTCTACAGAATATAGTGCTGCTAGGAATCGAAGTCGTTTTCATCGAGTCAAATATATTCTCTTAGACATTCAAATCGTAACTATCGAAAATGGTGGCTTCGATCGAGAGTTCATAAGAGTATCTTTGATTACCTTGGTATAGGAAATATGAAACTGCCATTCCTTGGCAATACGCATAAACACTGGGGTAAAGCATACACGATAGGTCTAGACGACTATCACTTTCCCCACAAATACTGAGATCACTTTTTCCCCGGCGACAGGCCGACATAGGAAACACAGTCCCTATCAGGACGAAGCCAAATCACACCACACTCTAGCGACACATCCGCCGAATAGCCTTCGACCTCTCTAGAGACAACAGAACATATAGTTCGACTTAGATATGTAAAGATATACAGATATAAGACAGACTCGTCCTACTCAGACAAACAATACACATAAATTCAGGCCATAGATATTCTGAAGCAAGAACAATCTATTATTACCCAAACAACGAATAAATCGCAGTAAAATGGATTCATCCGCGGAGTTTGATCGAAAGAGCCGACACAACTTTCAAGGGAAGTAACTCAATAATGACTTTCCCTTAAGCACTAAAAAATTACCTATGTATAATATTGTAAGATATCAAAGACTGCACGTAACAGTCTTACCACACCTCCCGGGAAAAAAAAAGGGAACATTTTTTTTTTTTTGAAATACATCTAGGAGCAACGTACAATAGGCTCACAACGCATGAATAATGCGCAGATGAAAATATTAGGAATACCTATAACGCCTAATATGAGGCTAAGTCGACTTATGGAGCGACTGGTGAGAATGTGTCTCATAAACTGAGAGAAATTATTTCTCTACAAGTATATTTTTCCAGGAAGGTGTCATCAAAGTATAATACAATTCTGGCAATTACACAATGCCTAAAAAATTCATATCATCATTTCGTATTAGATATCTTAAATTTATGATTTATGAAGAAAAAATCATCAAAGCACAGCGGTGAATAAACATCCATGAACCGCTATGTAGTGATACAATCATTATATTATTAAATTACAAATGTGTATCTATCATGATATAGAAAAGGAACTACTATAGAACTAGACATATCAAGAAGTCTAAGCCCTAATAGTTATGTGGAATCATGTGGGCATCTTGACAGAATGTCTGCCATCACATTATCTGATCCACGAATAGCTCGCACAGAGAAATGAAAAGGTTGAAGAGCAATTGCATATCGAGTAGACCTCGAGCTCTTCAAATTCTTACTCTGTATAGCAGTAAGAGCTTTTTGGTCGGTTTCTACTATGAAATGTGCGCCTAGAAGGAATCTCTGTAGTTTGAGGATCGACCAAACCATAGCTAATAGCTCACGGTCTAAAACCGAATAATTCCTTTCTGCCGCATTAAGTTTTCTGGAAATATACATTACAGGATGCAGAGTTCCAGAGTACTCTTGCATTAGTGCCGCTCCAATCCCAGTGGATGAAGCGTCACTACGAAGAACGAATGTCTTATCTTTAGTGGGTAGCACCAAAATAGGTGGTGTTGAAAACAGTGTTTTAATCTTATCCAGAGAGCATTGGCATTCCTGACCAGTGGACCACATTAGGCGAACCTTTCTTTAGAAGTGTTGAGAGAGGTGCCATGATAGAGGATAGATTCTGAATGAATCTGCCATAAAATTGAATAAGACCTAACAGACTTCTCACCTGTTTTTTAGTCTTAGGGATTGAGATGTTAAGTATCTTACTAGTATTATGGTCCTCTGTCTTTAGGAAACCATGACCAACTCGGTGGCCTAGGAAAGAAATTTCGCTAAAACCAATATAGGCTTTAGAGGGTTTCGCTGTCAGGTTGTGCTCACGCAAAGTAGACAGCAATTCATCTAACCCTGAATAGTGATCTTCCCAAGTATCGCTGAAAAGACAGATGTCGTCTAGATATGCAATGACATCTGACCGATAAGATAGGATTCGGCGCATCATGCGTACGAACGTAGCTGGTGCGTTCATAAGACCGAAAGGCATAAAATTCCATTGGAAGAAACCTCTAGGTGTTGAAAAAGCCGTGAGAGGTTTGGCGCGTTCAGATAAAGGAACTTGCCAATATCCTTTAGACAAATCAAGTTTAGTGAAAAAATGAGATTTGGAGAGTCGAGTAAGTAGCTCTTCCAGTAAAGGCATAGGTTCGGCATCGAACTTCGTTACTTGATTCAATTTTCGATAGTCAACGCAAAGACGTATGTTATTGTCTTTTTTACGCACAATAACCATCGGCGAAGAATATGCAGAGGTGGATGGTTCGATTATTTTCAAATCTATCATCTCATCCAACTCTTTCTCGACCTGTGCTTGAAAATGTATAGGTATAGGATAAGGTCTAACCCTAATAGGAGTATGGTCAGTTAGAACAATGTCATGTTGAATGACATTCGTTTGTCCAGGGATGTCAGTGAGTACATCCTGAAATGTTTGCAACATAGTTGAAACTTGTCGCTGTTCTCCTAGAGACAAATCAGGAGAGACAGTAACGTTCTTCCATGATTCACTGGAATGAAGTGGGATCATTGGAAGAGGAAGATTTACATCTGAAAAACTTGTTTCCTCATCCTGTATCACGGACAGTGATGAGTAATGACCATGTTGTACTGGAGAATTGTCCGTTGCTTGGAAAATGGGTTGCAAATAATCCGGACGTTCATGGAATTCAGTAAGCATATTGATGTGGAAGGTTTTATGCTTCCCATCAATATCGACAATATAGTCGACATCGGAAATTTTCGATATTATATCGTACGGACCTTTCAAAGAAATAAGTAATCTGTTTTCCCTACAAGGTAGTAATACAAATGCTTTGTCACCAGGACAAAGTTGTCGTAAGCATCTCTTCTTATTGGCAAATTGCCTTGCCTTCTGTTTCGCAAATTCAGAAGAAGAAGTTGCTAATTTGCATGCTTCGATAATTTTTTGTCTCAACGCGATGACATATTCGTAGGATGACTTTGTGTCATCGTCAATATTGTCAGATGTTATGAGATCGTGAAGCAACGACATAGGGCCACGCGGACGCGCGCCAAAGACGAGTTCAAAGGGAGAAAATCCCGTATGTTCATTGGGTACCTCTCTGTAAGCGAAGAGGGCCGCAGGTAAAACTCTGTCCCAGTCTTGAGGATGATCCTCAGTTATCTTCCCCAGTAAGTTTTTAAGTGTTCTATTAAGGCGTTCGACCATACCATTAGACATTGGATGGTAGATACTACTTAAAGATCTATCTATCTGCAGAGTAGACATTACTTGAGACATGGTATCTGATATTAGTTGGGTGCCATGGTCTGACAATATCTCTCCGGGGAACCCCAGACGAGAAAATATAAGCCAAAGAGCATCTGCAATATCAGCAGTAGTAATGCTCTTCAGACGAATAGCCTCTGGCCAACGTGTGCACATATCAACACACGTCAAGATAAACTGATGTCCTCTGGCAGACTTGATCTTAAATGGACCAATAATGTCTATAGCCATTTTTTGGAACGGCCGAATAGGAATGTCCGCCGCCTGAATGGGTGCAGCATGCCGTGGACCTTTGGATTTAACTTCCTGACATACTTTACAAGATCGACAATAAATACGTATGTCCTTGTTTACCAAAGGCCAAAAGAAAGCCGCAAGGACTCTTGACTTAGTACGGGAAAAACCCATGTGTCCAGCACACTGAGAGTCGTGAGCGTGCTGCAAAATTTTAACTCTCAAATTCTTGGGAACCAGGATTTGAGAATGACTTGACGTAATGGAGTCTTGAACCATACGTACAAGTACGCCATTCTTCTTTGTAATCCACGATTTACGACTTGTGTCTTTATTCGGATCACCTTTAGTTGCAAGAATGAAGAATTTCTTCAGAGTGGGATCATCTTCTTGCTGTTTTATAAACGAGTCACGAGAAATTACCAAGGGATTATCTTGGTTATGCACTTCATTATCTTCAATAGATGAAGTTTGAGGCACATTAAGAGCCTGAGCTCTAGTGACTACAGCGTTAGCAATCTGCATGTTTTGCCTTTCCCACGTGGAAATTTGTTGCGGAGTGCATTCCTTGACTCCATGAATGCGACCGATGATGAGGTCAGCGATCGGATTCGGAAGAAGACATGCGTGTACATCTCCTGTAAAGAAAGGAGTAGCAATCCTAATGATAGCAGTAGAGTATTTCTCTAATGTGCCGCCAAATGTTACACATTTGACTACTTGTCCAGTGGCACGGGAAGGATCTACGAGTGACTGCCTAACACCAATTGTGGTGCATCCAGAATCAAATAGCACAGAGACTGGATTGTTATTCACTAAACCCTTATGTAAGACAAGAGAACCTCTTCCATCATGCGCGACTGATGCTGGAAGAGCAGGAAGAGGATGGCCACAGCTTAAAGTAGACACTGTGGTTGGCTCAAATAACGTTTTGCATTGGGGGCACTGAGATGCTCTCCCAAAATCAAAAGCGGCACATGCCATATTACTAGCATCATTATTATCTTTACTCTGTTTATAGGCTTCATTGGACTCTTGTTGTACAGAGTTTGCCTGAAAATGTGGTTTATGTCTTTTGTTTTGAGATCTACCTCGGTTATTATCACCTCTGTAGTTATTGTTACCTCTATTGTAACCCCTATTTGGGTTTGAGTCATAGTTCCCTTGGTTACCATTATCATATTCATTATAATGAGTATCTCTGTAATTATGATCTTGTTGACTCCAAGACGGATAACCCTGATAGTTTCTATAATTACTTCCTCTACGGAAATTCCTATAATTATGACCACCCCTGTGTCGAGAGCTATCAGGTCGTCTCCAGTTCTTTGAAGAAGAACCCTGAAATGATTGGTTACCTTGGTTTTGATAACTATTATGGTTACCTTTTTTATCAAATCTGTTTTGAGGTCCCTGAAATCTGTGTGAATAATTGGGATTGTATGGTGTTGCTGAAGCAACTGGCATACTCTCCTTAATCTTAGTGTTGCCAAAAGTCACGTCGGGGTGTGCAGTGACATATTGGGAACAATATTCTTCCATTTCTTTTAGAGATTTGGGTTTACGCTCATGTATAAATTCAAGGAAAGGTTTGTTCACACATGACATAATCTTATCTCTGAGCAACAAATCCATAAGTCCTTCATACGTTTTTTCTGTTTTGGAAAGCTCAATCCAACGATCAACTGTGAGACGTGCCTTTGCAGTGAATTCTGAGAATTCTACACCCGTCTCAGGTACCATCGTTTTAAATAAAAGGCGATAGCCTTCCTCACTTAGCTGATATTTTTTTATCAAAGCCGCCCTAATGACATCATAATTATCCTTATCTGCTTCTCCTACAAGGCATAATCTAGTCAAAGATTCACCTTTCAAGTTTTCTGATAATTGATTAGCGTATTGTGATTTATCCACATTATGTGTACGACAAGAACGTTCAAATCTATCCAGCCAGAATGTAATATCGTCACTGGACTGATTGAACGGTGGAACCTTAACCTTGTAAGTAGAAGGTTTACCATTACCACTAGATGCCTGATTAACATTACTCATACTTGTCAATCTCAATTTCTCCAACTCAAATTCATGTTCTCTTATTGCTTTTTTCTCTTCAGCATCTAATCTTTTTTGTTCAGCCTCCCTGTCTAATCTTTTTTTGTTCAGCTTCCCTGTCTAATCTTTTTTGTTCAGCTTCCCTGTCTAATCTTTTTTGTTCAGCTTCACTGTCTAATCTTTTTTGTTCAGCTTCCCTGTCTAATCTTTTTTGTTCAGCTTCACTGTCTAATCTTTTTTGTTCAGCCGCAGCTTCTCTTTCTAATTTTTTTTTATTCAGCTTCAAATCTCCTTTCCTCCACCTGCATCTGCAATTTCTTTTGTTCAGCAGCAGCCTCAGCTTCTCTTTCTAATCTTTTCTCTTCCGCCATAGCTTTTCTTTCTTCTGCAGCTAATCTTTTCTCTTCTGCCATAGCTCTTCTCTCTTCTGCAGCTAATGCTTTGTCATATTGAGCAACTGCCCATTGTTCTAATTGTTGACCAGTCTTATCAAGGGCTTTCCCTTGTGTAATGAAGTATTCTAAAGTAGACATGATGTCTAACAATAATACTAATCACCTGAACCAATAATAATACCACAAGTTCTCAATGACTTGATTAATCAGTATACTAACCCAATATCTGTGGGTCACAAGCCTTTAATAAGGTCTTGTATAATAGTAATAATAATCAGGTACTGGTTTATACCATAATCCAAGTGCAGTGCACAGGCAATTGTGTCTTATGAAATATACCTATATAAAACATATGTCAACCAACAGAATACATAAAGTACAAATAGGACTGACAATACAAGAACGTTTGCAGAAATCAAAATAAATCAAATAGGGAAATCAATGAATAATCACTGAATCTGCAAAGAATAACAACACAAATGACGTCACAATATATGAATATAAATTGTGAATAGAACTGAAAGATAGAAAAGGTTAGACCAACAAATTACAAACAAATCAAAACAAAACTAAAGAACAAAGAAATATTACAAAAATAACAATAATTACAGACTTCACAGCTAACACAAAAGCAACAGTTGTCGCAGCAAATTTTCAATCAAGAAAATTGCACCTATAGAAAACGCCCACAACGGACCCTCTATGACGTGGGATATTCTGTTGTGAGGACGCCGCCCAACCTTAAACACAACCCGCTGACATAGAAACTAACATACTATACAAACAAATAACATGTAAACATAAATATATATAAATTATGTGTATGATAGTATGTGTTGCAAAATAGGCTCAGTCTTACAGTAATGGCAAAGTTATTTTTATGAAAATAAACAAACTGCCACTTTATTCAATTAAACATTCTGGCCTTAAATATTAAAGTTCATATATGGAAAACAAGAAGATCCATCGATGAAAATAGGACTTCTTAGTTCACAAATACTGTCTTCCTGTTAACATTGACAAGAATTGATCCAACTGTTCTGTGAAACTCTGTAATGTCTAATGTAAAAAATGTCAACAACGCTGACCTACATACTGCATTCACCTGACAGGTCACGTGACGAAGTGTTGACAAAGAGCAAACCAATACTGCAAGTGTGTCGTATCAGCCACAGGAAACGGTCTGGTATCGGTAATCTGTTGACTTCTGAACTTCTGCGAGGTCAAACCCAGAAAGCTGGGCCACCAGTTGATAAAGTTGAATAAAGTTGGATTTTTATTCCCGTTAATGATATCCACCAAAAGGATAAATATAAGTGGATGGAAGCAGACATCATCATCATCATCAGTGGATAAGATCTCTATGGTGTTGCTTGCTCCACTGTAGTGTATGGAATGTCAACTTGACCTACGCAGTGGTGTGTAGACATGGATTGAGTGTACAATGTGCGAATGATGATAAGGGTTCGTGTTGTTGACAAATGTTCTTTTTCTCACACTCATGTATGACTGGAAGTCATCGACACCAACGACTGTGTACCTTTTCTAAAGTTTAATTGGACGTACACACTCGACAGCACAGATAGTGACAAATCACAGGTTGGCATAATACATCATGGTACAGTGGATAACTGGTCTTGCAATGTTATGTTACATGGGCACTCATGTAGATAAATATTATAATGGACTGTCAGTAGCCAAGCCCTCAGCATCGCCCATACATATAAATCATCTGACTTCACTGACTGAGCACGTCAGCTTATAAACAATATTTCAGATGGCTTCTAAACCTAATCTCGTTTAGCGACGATTCTTCAACATAATGTTCAGCACATATTTTTTCATATAATAATATTGAACCGCTAATAAAGGGTTCTCATGTGTAGCAGTGATCTCTGGACTAAACAAGCGATAATACGGGCATCCCCTTTTCTCTTCTTGAAAGTCACTACATGTTTGGATCCAAGATGGCTTCACTCGTGAGCTGTCACTCACGTTTGGATACAGATAAGGAATCTGTCCTAAAGTTAGTCATTCATAAAACATTGCATTGCTCTGTAGATTTGATCATGAACAATTGACTGCATTCTACAGAATATAGTGCTGCTAGGAATCGAAGTCGTTTTCATCGAGTCAAATATATTCTCTTAGACATTCAAATCGTAACTATCGAAAATGGTGGCTTCGATCGAGAGTTCATAAGAGTATCTTTGATTACCTTGGTATAGGAAATATGAAACTGCCATTCCTTGGCAATACGCATAAACACTGGGGTAAAGCATACACGATAGGTCTAGACGACTATCACTTTCCCCACAAATACTGAGATCACTTTTTCCCCGGCGACAGGCCGACATAGGAAACACAGTCCCTATCAGGACGAAGCCAAATCACACCACACTCTAGCGACACATCCGCCGAATAGCCTTCGACCTCTCTAGAGACAACAGAACATATAGTTCGACTTAGATATGTAAAGATATACAGATATAAGACAGACTCGTCCTACTCAGACAAACAATACACATAAATTCAGGCCATAGATATTCTGAAGCAAGAACAATCTATTATTACCCAAACAACGAATAAATCGCAGTAAAATGGATTCATCCGCGGAGTTTGATCGAAAGAGCCGACACAACTTTCAAGGGAAGTAACTCAATAATGACTTTCCCTTAAGCACTAAAAAATTACCTATGTATAATATTGTAAGATATCAAAGACTGCACGTAACATACACCTATTCTTTATTAATCTACCTGAACAGCATCAAGACTGGAACTTTCAATTTCATAGAGATAATTATTGTTTCTTAAACCTGCGTGTGTTTTGTTAACCTACCCAGATTACATCATAAAATCTAATGAACTTTTATGTAACTCAGATATAGCATTGATTGTTACATCTGATCTTTGTTAACCTACCTGGACAACATCAAGGATGCCAAGCAATACCCAAGTGCCAGGTGATCTATATGATCTGTTCTTTATTACTAATGTTTATTTCACTGAGACCAGAGCATCACTATCATCATTCTCCTTTTCACTTCCTATGGAACATGAACAGCGAAGCAGGTGTGACAAAAATTAGTGAGCATAACTACAGTGCCATAGGGCGTGAGAAATAGATGATTGTATGAAGAAGAACAGCTTTTGTATTGCCTTTAATTTCTTCTTTCTTATCTATCTTCTACTTTACTATTCCCCCCCCCCCCTTCTATCTTATTATTTATTTTATTTGTGGTTATTTTATTAATACAAAAAAACAATTTCTAATCAACTTCACTTCTGCGTGAACGTCTCAACTCTTTTTCCACTGTAGAGACATAAATCTTAAATTTCCTGTTTCCAAATATTTAGAAGTTGCTGTTACGGCTCTCTTGATATTAGGAAACTGTAATACTACTTTAACCATTTACCAAATCTAACAGTGACCAGCTAAGGAGTTCGTGCACTGTGCTGAGATCGTCCTTGTATGATCTAAGTGAGGAGATCGGAGCACTGATGGAGTGATCCTTGTGCAATGAAGATAGTCCTTAAAACCAAACCAAACAGTGAACAGTACGTTTATAAAAATAAACTTTCAGCATGTCATAAAGTGGGCTTGTAACAGAGAAATGTGTGTTGATATAAAGTGGAAAAATTTACCTAGTAGACTGACGTTGATAGGCTCCTTGAAACCTTGCTTCACAAAGCAGATAATGATGATAATGTTCGTGCATATTCCAAACACATCAACCACTTGGCACAGCACGCTGTATAATACCCGGTGAAAGATGAAGATTATCTCTGGATCAGTCACTCTGTGTGGATCCGTGACCTCGAAACTAGTTATATTGAGATATTTCTCCATCGTGTCAGATATTACAAGTCATTCACTGTTAAGTCAGCATTACACCTAGGTGTAAAAAGTACGATTCACTGTACCGCAAGAAATATGTTTCCGTAACAACTCTATACGCTGCAATTAAACTAGAAGATTCTTCCTCTTCTTCCTCGTTCGTCCTGAAAAGGACGTTGGTTGTGTTGTGTCTGTTTACACCGGAGCTGCGATATCTGCGCCTTTCGGCCGACACATCCGACGTCAGCACGGCATTTTTTTGGGACCGGGTTTGCCTTCCCTCTTCGATCCCTACTCTCTCAGCCAGACTGCAGTGATGCAGCCTGTTTCCAGGACCACCACGTGGAGGTGGAGTAGGGTATTGGTCAGCTCTGGTTCGCTGACCCTGACGCAAGCAGTCAAGCTATGGGTCGCTGACTGCATTCTCTATTGCTGCATCTTTGGGTCCCAAAGGAGAATATGACTATCATCATTATTTTTCACTGTGCTTCCTATAGAACATGGAGCCAGCACTACAACTAGGCCCCCTGCAGGAAGCTTGCACCAAGCCTTCACATGCTCCCGCTGCGGCAGTCTCTGTAGCAGCTTGTTTTACATGATGAGGTTACCAGCCTCATGTACAATCTCTGGTTTGCCGTTTAGTACGAAGTGCTTGATGAAGCAATGGTTTTATGCCTGTGTCATCATAGTCTCCCGGGGAACTACACGGGGTAAAGTGTGATTAAAAGTCTTTATTAAAAGAGAAAAAACATGAACACGGTACGATGGTATGTTCTTGTGGTACGCCATCACACGATACCATGGTATGTTCTTCGGGTACGCCATCACACGGTACGATGGTATGTTCTTGGGGTACGCCATCACACGATACGATGGTATGTTCTTGGGGTACGCCATCACACGATACAATTATATGTTCTTGTGGTACGCCATCACATGATACGATGGTATGTTCCATGAGTACGCCATCACACGGTACGATGGTATGTTCTTGGGGTACGCCATCACACGATACGATGGTATGTTCTTGGGGTACGCCATCACACGGTACAGTAGTATGTTCTTTGGGTACGCCATCACACGATACGATGGTATGTTCTTGGGGTACGCCATCACACGGTACGATGGTATGTTCTTGGGGTACGCCATCACACGATACGATGGTATGTTCTTGGGGTACGCCATCACACGGTACGATGGTATGTTCTTGGGGTACGCCATCACACGATACGATGGTATGTTCTTGGGGTACGCCATCAGCCGGTACGATGGTATGTTCTTGGGGTACGTCATCACATGGTACGATGGTATGTTCTTGGGGTACGCCATCACCTGGTACGATGGCTTTTCTTGGGGTACGCCATCACACGGTACGATGGTATGTTCTTGGGGTACGCCATCACACGGTACAGTAGTATGTTCTTGGGGTACGCCCTCACACGATACGATGGTATGTTCTTGGGGTACGCCATCACACGGTACAATGGTATGTTCTTGGGGTACGCCATCACACGATACGATAATATGTTCTTGGGGTACGCCATCAGCCGGTACGATGGTATGTTCTTGGGGTACGCCATTACATGGTACGATGGTATGTTCTTGGGGTACGACATGACACGGTACGATGGTATGTTCTTGAGGTACGTCGTCACACGGAACGATAGTATGTTCTTGGGGTACACCATCACATGGTACGATGGTATGTTCTTGGGGTACGCCATCCCACGATACAATGGTATGTTCTTGGGGTACGCCATCACACGGTACGAAGGTATGCTCTTGGGGTACGCCTTCACACGGTACGATGGTATGTTCTTGGGGTACTCCATCACCCGGTACGATGGTATGTTCTTGGGGTACGCCATCACCCGGTACGATGGTATGTTCTTGGGGTATGCAATCACATGGTACGATGGTATGTTCTTGGGGTACGCCATCACCCGTACGATGATATGTTCTTGGGGTACACCATCACACGGTACGATGGTATGTTCTTGGGGTACGCCATCACACAATACGATGGTATGTTCTTGGGGTACGTCATCACACGGTACGATGGTATGTTCTTGGGGTACGTCATCACACGGTACGATGGTATGTTCTTGGGGTGCGCCGTTACACGGTACGATAGTATGTTCTTGGGGTACGCCGTCACATGGTACGATGGTATGTTCTTGGGGTATGCCATTACACGGTACGATGGTATGTTCTTGGCTTACGCCATGACACGGTACGATGGTATGTTCTTGGGGTACGCCATAAACACGATCACTTGCGGTACGCCCTTCACACGAACGATGGTATGTATGTTACTTACGATGGGTTCTTGGGG
Organism: Oreohelix idahoensis; assembly: GCA_024509875.1. Classification (NCBI taxonomy): domain Eukaryota; kingdom Metazoa; phylum Mollusca; class Gastropoda; order Stylommatophora; family Oreohelicidae; genus Oreohelix; species Oreohelix idahoensis. Next base: position 94,395 of record JAMPIV010011334.1, on the reverse strand, counting down.
TACGCCATCACACGATACGATGGTATATTCTTGGGGTACACCATCGCACGATACGATAGTAAGTTCTTGGAGTACGCCATCATACGATACGATGGTATGTTCTTGGGGTACGCCATCACACGATACGATGGTGTGTTCGTAAGGTAAGCCATCACACGATACGATGGTATGTTCTTGGGGTACGCCATCACACGATCAATACTCCATAGCTCCCCACAGAGCACAGACCTTCAAAAACAGCTCCTTTTGTATGCTATCAGCTGATTGTCTTTACTGGCCTCCTCAGCATTTTCATTTATGTTTCCACTTATCTTCTTCTTCATTGTGCCTTCAGTCTGACACTACTTCATTTATCCTAGGTACTGCAGAACAAGGTCTGCCTGGCAGTGTTAATAACCTCAATTCCTTGACAGAGCCATCTTCTCATCTTTTATTCAACTGACACTTGTCTGATTCTTGTCACCATTTCCACTCTGGTGATCTTGTCCCATTTCAATGAGTTTTACATGTCGTTTGCAGATTTACAGGATCAATAGTCGGTCATATGTACAACCCTCCTTAGTCGCTTCCTACGATACGCATGGTAGGTTACATGATAGTACTTTTAAGTCCCCTGTCAGACCCCGATAACACAGGGGTGAGACACAATTTCGAAAGAAAATCATAAAGAGTGCTAGTAGCTGGCAATTTAAGCTCAAAGAAAAGATGAAGATATAGAGAGAGAAAAACACCGATTAACTTATCATGTGACATGCGGCGAGATGTAACCAGGAGTGATTCAAGACACCTGAGACCGTAGAATGTGGAGATACACAAATCGATGGTAGGGTGTTAAGGTGACAACGGTAGCACGAAGAAATTCTTCAGCAACAGTGAAAAGTATAATCTAATACTTTCAAAATCAGTGATGCCCACTCCATGGGAATGTGATGAGAAGACAGTGCAGAAGAAGCAGCAGTTAACAAAGGAGAAAAACAACTGAAGATTATGTTTAACAAAATCTAACATTACACTGATATTTATTTATCTCTAAGGCAATTGTGTGGTTTGTCACAATTCATTTCAGTGGGGCGATGGCGCAGTTCAGATGGTCATAGGGTCTACATCGCAGTAAGCCTGTTACTTTTCTTCTCTATTTTTGTATTTCGTTATTTCTCACGTGTGCCTACAACATTCCCGTTTATGTTTGTTATTTACTGTTTAAATGTTTCGGGTTTCCATTTTTTGTTTATTTTACTATCCTTACACACGTGTCACATTAAACATACCAACTATTCTGTCATATTCTTTGACTTCTATACTTTACTAGACAATGTATTACGGTCATTATCTTCTGTTGTCTAGCTTACACTGGCGAATAAGAAAGTTACAATGGTTACTGAGTCTATAATTCTTCTTCTTCTTCTTCTTCTTTGATCCTTAGCCGCCGACCGTCAAAGCAGTCAGTGGCCATCACGCCTAGTGGCGTCTTGTAGGGCAACAACAAATTGATTCCACTTTGCTCGGTCGGCGGCCATCCTTCGTACAGTGCCCCAACTCTGGTTCATTCTTTGCATCTCAGCATCCACAGTCCTCCGCCAGGTTGTTTTTGGTCGGCCTCTCTTTCGTTTTCCTTCAAGGGTCCAAAGCATAGCTGTTCTTGTGATGGCATCGGGGTCTCTTCTGAGGATATGGCCAACCCAGCTCCAGCGTCTGCCAGCTATGATAGTGTGCATGTCCTCTTGCTTGCTCCGAGTAAGCAGATCTTGGTTGGTGATGGTAGAGTCTATAATAAGTCTGGGTAATTTCCCAGTTCTATATTTCACGGTTGAGTAAAGTGTTGTGACAATGACCACTGTTTATAAAGCATTATTTTGAAGGTGCTAAAAAGTTGGCAGTATGTTTAATCACGACTCACTCCAGGAACGAGGCAATTTTGACGTCCTGATTTTGATTCTCCATGTAAGCCTTCATGTAACTGAAGTTACTTTTGGGTTGTCTAGTTTTCTACCACTTTAAATATCTTAGAGCTGTCATAGATTGGAAGAGAGGCATCCAAGAAGAGTTGGCTACTCGAAGAGCAGCAGCAGGGATACTTTTTCAGGCTATAAATCTAAGAATCCTCAATAAATTAGACGTTGGCAAGAAGACGAAGATGGCTATTTATCGCGCCACCTAAGTTTCAGTCTTGGCCTATTGATGCAAGTCATAGGCAATGACTATAACCCACAAAAGTCAGCTCCAAACTTCAGAAATAAGGTATCTGAGGAAGGTAGTTGAAAGAACAAGAGGATCCGCAACCAGACGATACGGTAAGGCCTCAAACCCCAGCCCCTGCAGAGCCAAGTAGAACAGTCCCAACTACGATGGTTTGGGAATGTCTGCAGAATGGGAGAAGATCGGCTACCATGACAAGTATGTGAATCTAAGAGCCAGGGATCCAGACCTCCAATGATGACCCTGAGTTGGCTGGCTGGACAACATTAGACAACCTCTAAAGGATCAAGGGCTAGATTTGAACCAAGCCAGAAGAAAGACAACCGACAGGATAGCATGGCACTCTCTGGCAAACTTCTACGCCCCTGTGTAGAAGAGAAACGACTAAGTAAGTAAGTAGTTTTATACTTTCTTATTTCTTTTAAATACCTGCTACGTAAGCATCATTATGTTCAATATTTACTATTGACAGACCTCGGGTTTCCTACTTTGTTCTAGTATATCTTATTACAAAGGATGTTTAGGCCACGCTGCTTGTTAATAACAACAGTTACAATCCAGAAGTAGCAGTGCTCGCTTAGAGCCAAAGGAATAACTGAGAGATTGTGGTGAAGTGGGATGTTATAAATATTTATAGGGGACTTAGTGTACTGACTGAGATCAGCTGTGAAGGTATCTATATCTATTAAGAGTAGTGTATTATAGATAACCTTACTTGCTACCACATATCTATATATCTCAGTCAGAATTATTCTGGAATAGTGTGATGACTACGTTAGGGGTCTAGGGTATGTGTATGATGAAGTGTAAGTCACAACAACAGACAGATAAACAATTTAATTTAATCCACTACTCTTGACAACACTGTGACACTCACATACATATAACACTCTATGAGAATATCTTAAGGAGTCACTGATAACTTTTCAAATAACAATATGTATTCATGGTTATCATAAAGGTATATGTGTCCTGATTCAAATACAAAGGAACCAGGAATCACAATCAATTTTAATTACAAGTATATGTACAGACTTTATCAATATGAATATTGTAGTGACATATATTATTAAAAATATCCTATGTGTGTCAGTTGTGTAGTGGTAATATGAGGTAATACTGGTTTTGTTTTGTTCAAGCTCTGTTGGTATTTGTCATCATGACTTCAATAGTTTGTCTTTTGGGACTAGTATTGGAGATGTTCTCAGTTCCTGATATTAAGACAATTAAATTCCCCTCTGAATGTTATTTTTACAAAGTCATTTCAAGATGAGGGGACATAATGTTGAGCTCAGCTGGCCAAATCAGCTTATCTTGCGTGATGGCGGCAGGGAAGGACTCCTCTGCTCGAATTCTCCTCTGGGCTCTGGAGACACCTCACTGAAAGCTAAATGGACCAAGGAGTATGCTGTCCGACTCTGGATTCAGCAAAGCTCTGACCAGGTGCTGCTCAGTACCATCAAGACCACGGTCCCTGTAAACAAGAAGGATGTACCTTCTACTTCATAACTAATTGATACTCTAGTTCTACACTGAGCACAATACAACACAAACATTGAGTTCAGAGCGTTTGGCCAACTGTCAGCTTCATCTGAAATACTTTATACCAGCATTACCCTCCTTAATGGTCACTACGCCTCTGCACTTCCAGCATTATTTCTGTCTAATCAATCATCCAGGTGTCAGTGTACTATTTGGCCATTCCATGCCGTTTTACTTCCCTCCGACACCCTCTGTCCAGGCTGGAGCATTATAGGCTTTATCTCCTGTTTGCCACTGAACTACACATATATATATATATACAGGCATAAATTAACAATTTACATTCAATTTTCATTAAAAGATACTGAATGGTTCAAGCTTACCACAATTTCATGGAAATAAACACAGATACGTTGATTAGCAATGAATTCTGGCACAATTACTGGCACAAATTCCCATCTGCTTATGTTCCAGGCTTTTATTTAACACAAATATGAGCTGGCTTCAACGCACTGTTGCTTTATCAAGATTATTTGCACTAGTGGTCTCGAACTAACGCTCCTAAGTGAGTATATCAGCGAGTCTAGCCAATGAGGCCACGTTTCGACAAGTGTTTGAAAAAAATGTTACCTTTTCACGTCTCCCCTAACAACGAAAGATAGTATTTATAGCCCGACCAATCGTGGTTAGTCTTTCATTTGTTGCGCTCCAATCAATTTGGAGTTTACATGGTAGGCTAATTCTGTAACGTAAGATTTTTTTCAAACACGTTATAAAAAAAATTTTATGAGCAGAAATGATTCCATGCTGTCAGGCATCCCCACTATTTTATTTTGGTTATAATTTATTAATTCCTGGACTATTTGAGTAACGTTTTACATATTCTTTGTCAGCAAGCCCTAAGGAACCCAAATATCCAAATTTAAAAGAGCTACGTGGCTGCGTTCAAAATATGTATTTTCTACCTCCTGTTTCGAAGATGTGCTGTCTGGGTACTGTTATGTTTTCAACCGTAAACCCATCTATTGTTATCTTTCCTAATAAGCGTTTTTTATGATTTTAAAAACTAACTCTGGGAAGGGTAGTGAATTTATCACTGTCCGTCCGAAAAAGTTAGTGCTTGTAGTCTTACACGCGTGATGGCAGCATTTGTGTATCGCGCGAAGCGTGTTTAGTGTTCGGCTTTCTGCCTCTCCCTTCTCGCTATCCTTTTGTCCATCTGTCTTTTGATCTTGGTAACATAGTGTAGAAAAAGACATGAATGGAATTTAAAATTTAGGTCAACTTGCATATTTCAAGGTTTTTCTTAGAAAGGCAGCACATTTTATTGTGTGTTTGGGAAACGCGTGTATGTTGCAGAAGGCCTTTTAATATCAACGTGAAACGTTACAATTTGCATACGCAGTAGAAAACAAGGGGATTTCGAGTACATTCATTGTGACAGCACTGTTCTTTACCATTCTTCTTCCTTTATTTATTATATGTATTTATTAGGCTTTATATTTACTTGATAATTTATATATGTGGATTAGAATATTCCACGACACCTCCCCTCTTAAAACAGACATTATATGTCAGTCCTTTATTCTATATTCACATAGAGAAATTTATTATTATTTCTGGGGTTTACGGTGATTCTCATCACACGGATGGCGGCTTAAAAAATCCGCTCCCAAATTGGTTTTTCCAGATATATACTCAATGCTAAAATTATATGGAGCCAAAAGTAAAGACCATCGGAGTAACCTGGAGTTCTCATGCCTAGCCTGTGCTAGAAACGATAAAGGTTTGTGGTCTGTTTGCAACTTAAATGCCTTCCCATATAGATAAATATTGAATTTCTTTATCGCCCATATTACTGCAAGACATTCTTTTTCGCTAGTTGAGTAGTTGATTTCAGCTTTATTCAACTTTCTGCTAGCATATGCCACTGGGCTTAATTCCCCATCCAATGCATCTGATTTCTGTAGTAGAGTTGCTCCTAGCCCAATATTACTGGCATCCGTCCTTACAATGAATTCTTGACTTAAGTCAGGTAATTTCAAAATGGGTTTACTTGTGAGATTTTCCTTCAATTCTTGGTAAGTCATTTCACATTGTGGTGTCCATGTAATGCGATCTGGATGTCCTTTACGTGTCAATTCAGTTAACGGTGCACATATGGAATTAAAGTTTTTGATATACTTCTGGTAGAAACCACATAATGAGACAAAGGATCTCACGTCCTTCTTGGTTTGTGGTCTCGGGGCTTTCTGTAGTTTCTCTAAATTCTTTGGGTCAGGGGTCATGTTTCCCTGATAAACTGTGTGTCCCAAAAATTCCAATTCTTTACATCCAACGCAACATTTGGTTGGTCGGGCTGTTAAATTTGCCTCCCTAAGTCGATCAAACAGCATGTTCAGAGAGTCAATGTGTTCCTCAAATGTTTCTGTTGCTATAAGGATATCATCCATAAAATTTGTTATACAGGGATTATTCAGAGGATCCAATAATTTTCTCATCATTCTAGAGAAGACACTAGGCGCATTCTTCAATCCAAATGGCAATCTATTAAACTCATAGTGTCCTTCTGAGGTACTAAAAGCTAGGTATGGTCTAACCTCAGGCTTCACTGGAATCTGATAGTATCCTTTACTCAGATCCACTTTTGAGAAATATTTAGCTTTATTTAGTCTGGCAAACAGCTGATTTGTATCCGGCAATGGATCCACCTGTCCTTCTGTAATAGCATTCAGTCTCCTGTAATCTATACAGAGTCTATGTTCTCCAGAGGGCTTCCTTAAGAGTACAACACCGGAACTATACGAAGACTCACTGTGCGAAATAATTCCTTCCTTCAACAGATAGTCTATCTCTTCCTTCAAAGCTTTCTCCTTAGCAAACGGAATCGAATATGGTTTCATACAGACAGGTGTGGAGTCTATTAGTTTCATATCATATTCCAATAGGTTTGTATGCCCTGGTCGGTCTGTTAACACCTCTGCATGATTATTTAGAACCTGTTGCACTCTCTCTTTCTGAGTTTTCGTTAAATGTGTACTGATTTTCACCTGTGCTGCTGTCTCACAGGGGTGTAATGGATATTCAAATGATGAAAGTGGTTCCTTTTTCATCTCCATGGCGATGGACAAGGTCAACAAGTGTGTCTCTTCCTGATGTTCTCTTTCCAAATATTTCTTCAGGAGATTCACATGATAGATTTTTTCTTTCCCCTTCTTATCTATCTTATAATTTGTTCTAGACACCTTCTCTAGAACTGTATATGGACCCTGCCATCCAATTTGTAACTTATTCTGACTCCCAGGCAAAAGAAGCCCAATTTTTCTTTTGGGGCTGTCTCCCCACTTAAAATTCTTGATGAGAGATTTCCTCTCTACATCCTCTTCCTCCAGTTTGTTTAAGTCCGATTGAGGGATTGTCGGCTTATCCTGGGGTAAGACATCTCTTTGCACTCTCCGCATAGTGGCCATTGTAAAACAGTTAAGTGAAGCTTGTCCGTGAAAAGGGGCTTCCCATTCCATTTGGTCCACTTTATCAAATCTATATTTCTTTTTATTATCAGGCCTAATTTTGCCCCGGGGCGTGTCCAGGTCCTGATCCATGTTCCCACTTGTGGGTGTTCCCTCATGTGCTATGCTACACCTTTCTACAAAATTCTCAATGTCCCATCTTGCTTTGGGCCAATAATAATTGTGAGCCACCTTTTGAATGATGGTACCTATTTTCTCATGGTCCCCATCTGGTTTCACATGTAGGCTCCTTATTAAGTCTGCCCTATATCTTTTATGAAGTACCAGTTGTCCCTGACCTTTGGATCTAGCTCCAGTCTTCCTATACATCAACTTGTTTTTCATGTAAAAATCTCCCTTGCCTGGAGTTGTATGACAAGTTGACAATTTTCTGAAACAAGGCTTGAGTGTTTTATCCCCAGCCTGTGCCTTCCTCATCTCTTCTGGAGTGGTATCTAACATAATATCCTCCTCCTATCTTGAGGTCGACCTGACCTGAAGGGTTGCCATATACACAGGTTTCCTTCTGCAACGGTCAGTGTCATGATTGTCCATCTGACAATTCTTACACCACCTTTTTCCTTGGTTGAAAGATTTTCTTTCATCATATTTCCTTTCATCGAATTGTGGGAATTTATTTTTATTGTCATACCGTGGCCTATCAAATTGGTGCTTACCTTTATTTTGATCCCTAGGATCAAATTTATTAAAGTTCTGTGGTGCCCTAAAGTTATCCACTTGTTTCTTTTTATTACCTGTTACCTCTGCTTGAGCTGCTTGATACCTTTCAGCAACATTTAGCAACTCACCCAGCCTCTCTGCACCTTGTTCCATGAGAAACTTTCTCAGGTCTGGAGCCATGGACTCTCTTAATTGCTCTATAAGGACCATTTCCTTAAGATCTTGGGTTTTCCCCAGAGAAGTCCATTTCTCCAAGTATGTCTCTATTCGTGCAGAGAACTGGTGATAGGTTTCACCTGACAGTAGTTTAGCATTCCTAAATTTTTTCCTATAAAATTCTGCATTCTTTTCATACCTTAACAAAAGAGCCTGCTTTAGCATGTCATAATTTTCCTGATCACCTCTGCTCATTTTTGCAAAAACTTCATAAGCTGCCCCACGAAGTCCCTGAGATAACTTTAAGCTCCACCTTTCTCTCTCTAACCCATACGTGGTAGCTAATAGCTCATACCTATTTATATAGCTCTCAATATCATCGTCTTTCTCAACAAAATGATCTAAATGAAAATTCATAGCTGAGGTTGAGGCTCCTTGGCTAGCAGTGGCATCAGAGGCAAAGGGACTGGCACCATTTTCAGGAGCATGGCCTTGAAACTCAAACTCCCTTAGTCTTAACTCATGTTCCCTTTGTAATCTCTTCTCCTCCTTTTCTGCTTCCCTTTCTGCAGCTAATTTCCTCTCTTCCCTTTCTGCAGCTAATTTCTTCTCTTCTCTTTCTGCAGCTAATTTCTTCTCTTCTCTTTCTACAGCTAATTTCTTCTCTTCTCTTTCTACAGCTAATTTCTTCTCTTCTCTTTCTGCAGCCTGTCTTCTTTCCTCGGCTTCTCTTTCTGCAGCTAATCTTTTGTCTTCTCTTTCTGCTTCCAATTTCTTAGCCTCAGCCTCAATCTGCAACCTCTTAATTTCCCTTTCAGCCTCTAACTTTCTTTCGGCTTCAAACCTTCTTTCTTCGCGTTCAATAAATTTGTCACATTCCGTAGTGACATAGGCAACCATAACTTGCCCATCTAATCCTAACTCTTTTGCAGTCTGTACAGCAGCAGATCGAAACTTGGCCAGGTCCGCCATTGTCTATCAGGTAAATTTCTACAATGTCTAACCAACAATTTAATCTCTAAATATATCTAATGGACAATTTAATAGGGAAAGATTCAAAATCCCAAGAGCGAGACCCCAATATATGTGGTGAAGTGGGATGTTATAAATATTTATAGGGGACTTAGTGTACTGACTGAGATCAGCTGTGAAGGTATCTATATCTATTAAGAGTAGTGTATTATAGATAACCTTACTTGCTACCACATATCTATATATCTCAGTCAGAATTATTCTGGAATAGTGTGATGACTACGTTATGTGTCTAGGGTATGTGTATGATGAAGTGTAAGTCACAACAACAGACAGATAAACAATTTAATTTAATCCACTACTCTTGACAACACTGTGACACTCACATACATATAACACTCTATGAGAATATCTTAAGGAGTCACTGATAACTTTTCAAATAACAATATGTATTCATGGTTATCATAAAGGTATATGTGTCCTGATTCAAATACAAAGGAACCAGGAATCACAATCAATTTTAATTACAAGTATATGTACAGACTTTATCAATATGAATATTGTAGTGACATATATTATTAAAATATCCTATGTGTGTCAGTTGTGTAGTGGTAATATGAGGTAATACTGGTTTTGTTTTGTTCAAGCTCTGTTGGTATTTGTCATCATGACTTCAATAGTTTGTCTTTTGGGACTAGTATTGGAGATGTTCTCAGTTCCTGATATTAAGACAATTAAATTCCCCTCTGAATGTTATTTTTACAAAGTCATTTCAAGATGAGGGGACATAATGTTGAGCTCAGCTGGCCAAATCAGCTTATCTTGCGTGATGGCGGCAGGGAAGGACTCCTCTGCTCGAATTCTCCTCTGGGCTCTGGAGACACCTCACTGATAGCTAAAAAGACCAAGGAGTATGCTGTCCGACTCTGGATTCAGCAAAGCTCTGACCAGGTGCTGCTCAGTACCATCAAGACCACGGTCCCTGTAAACAAGAAGGATGTACCTTCTACTTCATAACTAATTGATACTCTAGTTCTACACTGAGCACAATACAACACAAACATTGAGTTCAGAGCGTTAGGCCAACTGTCAGCTTCATCTGAAATACTTTATAACAGCATTACCCTCCTTAATGGTCACTACGCCTCTGCACTTCCAGCATTATTTCTGTCTAATCAATCATCCAGGTGTCAGTGTACTATTTGGCCATTCCATGCCGTTTTACTTCCCTCCGACACCCTCTGTTCAGGCTGGAGCATTATAGGCTTTATCTCCTGTTTGCCACTGAACTACACATATATATACAGGCATAAATTAACAATTTACATTCAATTTTCATTAAAAGATACTGAATGGTTCAAGCTCACCACAATTTCATGGAAATAAACACAGATACGTTGATTAGCAATGAATTCTGGCACAATTTACTGGCACAAATTCCCATCTGCTTATGTTCCAGGCTTTTATTTAACACAAATATGAGCTGGCTTCAACGCACTGTTGCTTTATCAAGATTATTTGCACTAGTGGTCTCGAACTAACGCTCCTAAGTGAGTATATCAGCGAGTCTAGCCAATGAGGCCACGTTTCGACAAGTGTTTGAAAAAAATGTTACCTTTTCACGTCTCCCCTAACAACGAAAGATAGTATTTATAGCCCGACCAATCGTGGTTAGTCTTTCATTTGTTGCGCTCCAATCAATTTGGAGTTTACATGGTAGGCTAATTCTGTAACGTAAGATTTTTTTCAAACACGTTATAAAAAAATTTTATGAGCAGAAATGATTCCATGCTGTCAGGCATCCCCACTATTTTATTTTTGGTATAATTTATTAATTCCTGGACTATTTGCGTAACGTTTTACATATTCTTTGTCAGCAAGCCCTAAGGAACCCAAATATCCAAATTTAAAAGAGCTACGTGGCTGCGTTCAAAATATGTATTTTCTACCTCCTGTTTCGAAGATGTGCTGTCTGGGTACTGTTATGTTTTCAACCGTAAACCCATCTATTGTTATCTTTCCTAATAAGCGTTTTTTATGATTTTAAAACCTAACTCTGGGAAGACTGTCCGTCCGAAAAGTTAGTGCTTGTAGTCTTACACGCGTGATGGCAGCATTTGTGTATCGCGCGAAGCGTGTTTAGTGTTCGGCTTTCTGCCTCTCCCTTCTCGCTATCCTTTTGTCCATCTGTCTTTTGATCTTGGTAACATAGTGTAGAAAAAGACATGAATGGAATTTAAAATTTAGGTCAACTTGCATATTTCAAGGTTTTTCTTAGAAAGGCAGCACATTTTATTGTGTGTTTGGGAAACGCGTGTATGTTGCAGAAGGCCTTTAATATCAACGTGAAACGTTACAATTTGCATACGCAGTAGAAAACAAGGGGATTTCGAGTACATTCATTGTGACAGCACTGTTCTTTACCATTCTTCTTCCTTTATTTATTATATGTATTTATTAGGCTTTATATTTACTTGATAATTTATATATGTGGATTAGAATATTCCACGACAGAGGTATACAGAAAAGGGGCAATAATGACACACTGGCAAAATGGACATGTTAGAAAAGGCCATCAGCCTTAAAACAACGAACGATATCTGTATTTTCGCACAAGATGGGACTCTCTGTGAAAGAAGCGTAATAAACTATATACAGTACAAATTAGTCAAACGCTCTATTAAGTTATGTTAAATTATTTGCGATCATAAAGTACAAATTTCAGTTTGTTATATTTGTTATTGTTAAGACCCAGCTCAAACATTAAGTGTCGATTGCGTGATAGTCACTGGAATCTAAGCATAAGACTAAAGAGGATCACTTAAATATACTCACTGTTTCATGATTAACAATTTTTACACATAGGCCTTGCATCACAGACATGATAATGAATTATTATTCTCTGCAAGAATATTTTAGTTTTTTTTTTCCCAAACGTTATCATATACTTCCTTGTATAGATTTCGTATGACCCACATCATTTCATCATACTGTTCATTCGTCGAAAGTGTATAATTTGGTGTAGAGCATGTTGGCTGGCTGCCATGTGATGTTAGCAGAATTCAAATCAATCGTTACCACACAAGTGTCATTATTCTTGGAGTTATTTCAACCGTTTACGATTAACTGACAAAACATAATCTTTAGATGTCTAGTTCCGACAGGCGCTAATTCTAGGAGCGATCAGTATGCATTGATAATTGAGCAGAATTTCCTAAAAATAATTGTAGGGCTCTATGCGGATATGGCATTAAATGAAATTGTGGGACTGCTGTCTGTCATAGATCGTTTACTGTCAGTGTCAGATAGAAAGTTCCTACTCTATTATTACTTCTTATATTATTAGAGAAACAATGCATCCACGTGATCTCAACGCACGCTTAAGTGTACGCATGTGTCTGTGTGTGTGTGTGTGTGTGTGTGTGTGTGTGTTTATTATATTGAACGAAATATATCTGCTGTACAGCCAGTTTGCTGTCCTTCTGATTTAAACGTCCTGCATGTTGAAGAAAGTTCCTCTTCTTTCTGTTTTCCTCTTCTGTTTTTTTTTTCATGGTATGCACATTGCCGTAGGAGGACTAATCTCTCAACATCTTTCCACCCTAGTGCTGTTATGTTTTGACTGTTTTCAAATCTATAAATTTTGTTATTGTTATTGTTAAACAGAATCGACCTCATTGCACTCCGGGCAAACCCATAGGTGCTCAGTCTCCCTCAGCAAATGTCGAAGAGTATGAATGCTAAATTCAAGATATTACGTTGTCTAATATATGCTCTGTTTGTAGAAATTCTGTTTGTTTTTGACTATGACAATCTTCTTACTGTATGATTCTGAAGCATGGAGATCAACAATATTGATAATCACAAAGGGAGGGATTTCCAGACTTTTATAAATAGCTGCTTGCATAGTATAGAAGGAAAGGCCAGTTAGACAGGAAGAGTAAGCAATATTGAAAATTTCATTAGGCTAATAAAGTTGTTGGAAAATTTGGATCCTGTCAAGAGAGAACATCTCAGTAATGTGGAAAAACACCCTGGAACAACACCATATTTATTTCCTTTAGTGAAGAATGAATTTATTCAGCTGATGGCTTCTACTGTTTGCTAGAAATTGTTACGCAGTATCCATAAGGCCAACTATTCTACTCCAAATCAGGCACATTAAGAGCAATGACACAAACAGTTCGTTATGTTGATACTGATTTTCAGATGAAACAATTCATATAAAAGAATCTTTCCTTGGATTTATCCAGTTAAAACAAAAGAATGCTGAAAATATTGTGGAAGTGATTTTGAAACAACTGGAAAAAGACAAAAAAATGCAATTAGAGGACTGTCGTCTCAGAACTATGACACTGTTGCAGTTATCGCTGGCTATAAAAGTGGTGTTCAACAGTGAATTACTAAAAAAATAATCTCAAAGATATTTTTGTAAATTGTGATAGTGTCGCATAGAGATTTATGTTCAATAAATTTTCTATATTCTTTCTTTTCTACCCTTGTCCTCTGCTTTGTTATCGCTCTTTATCCTTTTCCTGTTTTTCGCATTCTTTCGTTTGCGACTAAATATATTTTCCCATTCTAACGTTTACCTGTTTCTTTTCTCATACTGAGAACGCATTTTATGACATAATGTGTCAGACACTGCACTAGACGAATAACTGTGAATAGACGCTCTGGTCAGACATAGGAACAGACATTTGTCTACATTTTCATCTGTCACGCGAGTTCCTTCGGCTAAAGTTCTCGGCGAAGTGTGGAAACTGCCACCTGCCTCGACCAGAAATGAGACATTCGTCTCGGGTTTTCCATGACACTCAAGCGCTATGGTCAGTCCTGGGCGTGAGGTGTGAAGACGCACTCTTGGCATGTTATGGCTAGTCGCCTGAGTTTATGGGAAGTGTTAAGAGAAGGGGAGAGACAGGCGCTGTTGCGGGGTTTTGAAATAGCGCGCATCCTTTGTCTGTTTCATATATCTACCCCTGAGTGGAAATGTGATTTCATTCATACTCCCAAAATCTGCAGTAGACAGACCACTCGTGCTAGAAAATATCTTGTATATTGCAAAGTTCTGAGTTTCTTGGCAACAATTTGCTGAGTTCTAGACTACCATTATATTGAAGGATTCTAGTTCGTGATATTAATCTGTAGTTCTGTGTGTGTGGAGGTAAATATTATATTAGATATCTAGTATTATTTGTGAGTGATTAAGGGTTAAATCGCCTATTTCATTTTAACTAGTTTTTTGTGCAGAGAAATTAATTTATAAGTTTGTTATATTCTCTAGCTGACGTGTTTCAGTGGAAAGCTGAATAAATTATAATTTCTAGCTTAAAACTCCTGCAGCTATAAATAAATTTAATTTAACTGCTAATAACCCGTCGTGAATATTTCAACTAAATTATAAATGCCCGATTCATCCTTGAGTATTGATGAAATACGTATGTATTTCTAATTCATGATGACTGATTTTATGAATATAACTAATTTCAAGGGAAGTTTTAAACGATAAGTCAAGCCAGTGCTTGCCGTTTATAATATAAGTTATAACCGTAGTACATAGTATGTATAAATATTGCATATGTTGTTTTTCTTTATTCAGTGAAACTGGGGTGACCCATCTCTACCAGCGTTGTAGTACAGAGAAATATTTGTGAAGAACTAAAACATTTTCCGTAAAAAATTGGTGTATAACCTTTACAAGAACTTTAACGGTTAAATGAAATAACAGGCCCATCGAGCCTGATTTAACTCTTCCAGTGAAAAACCTCGAGTACATTTTCAGCCTGTGTGGCAAGTAAGATATTACAATCAATAACTTTTCCGACACTGTTGACAAGTGGTGGTGTGACCAACTAAATTCCTATACTGAGATAATACACCCGACCTGACATTCCTCATTACTAGACATCTAAGCTATTGACACTGTGCTCGCTGTTAACGTTCGTGTCTGGACAAATTTAATGTGACAGAACCAGATATCCTAAAATAAGTAGAACCAAGATAACGTTCCCTGAAGCAGTGAATTCAACCCGTCTTTTTGGAACTGGGGTTGCCTTGGCCACGGCTACCATTGAAGATTCTATATATGCATGTCCTAAAAATTGTGTTTTCAGAAGTTGCTACTAAAGCTGTAAGTATGCATGAAAGCACGTGATCACGGCTGAATGAATAGACTGAATGCAGGACTGAGTGATTCCTTTATTGTTGTATTTTGGCACCCATTTTTGCTGTCTTAAATTTTCTTTATGCAAGTTTTGTTGCTAACAATAATTTTCCTTAGGATAGATCATACTACTATCAAAGTCTGTTCATACCTTTAAAAGGGAAAATCATTAGACTACAGCAGATGTATCCGTGACTCTTTGGGGCTATCATCTTTTCTTTTAACAGGACTGTGGGCTAAACATCGAGGGAAAGGATCATACTGTGGGTCTATCATTCCTGTCGCATTTTTTTTGATATTATGACTATTTGTATATGCTCGATGTAATTTTTACGTGTTGTGATGAATTTTTCTGATAAACACTAAAACTTAATTAGTGTGTCGGGTCAGCGTGTTCCAAAATATCTATATAATCATTGTTATAGTTTTCCCACGTGTGTGTGTCTCACTGTCGTCAATTGTGTGTGTGCACGTGAGTGGTAATAATATATGTATTAATATATGTAATCAATAGACTGTCTGACTCCTCTAAATCTGTTGTAGAAGATAAGCTGAGAAAGAGAGAAGATTCTCGATTTCAGAGACAGCCTCTATTAATTTCTACTATCTCAGTCGTGGAACTCTATTTCTATTATCATCTCTCACTGTGGCTGTCACTCATTCTAATCTATTCAGAAGGGACCAAACTACGTCTTAATCACCTATCACAAATCTACGACAGAATGGTCGCTCGTTTCCGGTAATTGAACTGAAAATCTTGAGCAAGGACGACAAATGTGGGCTCGTTTATCGGGATTTTGAATTTAGAATAGGAAGACGAGACGTCAAATATCAGCTCGTCTGTTATGTTCTTTATTCTGGAATAGAGAAAGAGTGTGATTGTCTCGTAGATTTTGTATCTTTTAAAAATAACTATTCCCCTAGACTAACGATCTGTTTATGGGCGTGCTGACCACACAATTAATAATTGTTTTTCCACAGCATTATTGAGCATTATACATTTGAGTTACAGGTAGATTTTGTCGGAATATATGTTAATTATTGATTTTGTAATACTAAACGCTGGTAAAGTTTGTGATTGTCTAACGATCACTGGGTTTGAAGCAGAAATGTGTTTGAACTAAGTTAAGAAGTGCGTTTCGGACTATTTCTTCCAGATTAATTGCCTCCCTTACTGTAACTGTCTTCAGGGGTGAACGTGTAGTGGACTTAAAAATTAAGGGATTTTTTTTTCTCTTTAAATTTTTTGCAATAATTATTTTGTTTCCACTGTAGCAACGTATTTTTCAGTGAGTAATCTTAACTACCATTTATTTGGCGTAGTCGTCTGCATTAGGTGCTTTATTTGCCGATTAATAGCAGCGATAGTTAGATACTATATTACAGGAGGAGGTATCTCAGGTTAAATTATATTATCTTTTGTTTTGGTATTTTCTCGCAGGTGGTAGGAACCAGTGTATCCTTTTTCTTCTTTTCTTCATTGAGTAGTCTCAGTCACTGATTTATTATGGCAAAGAGGGCGAAGCTTAGACAGATGCTCAGACAGGAAGCAATGGAAGAGGTACTGGACGGCGACGAAGCGAAAGCTTTTGTCAGAGACGAACTTGAGAGATACGATGTGGAGCAGAAGGAAAAAGCAGCGGAGAAGAAAGAAGTAGAAGCTAGGAGGAAGGAAGAAGCAGCCGAAGCTTTAGAGCAGACGAAGAGGAATGAAGAAATGGAAATCCGTAGGGCAAACGAAAGAGAGAAGGAGAGACAGCATTTGGAAAGAGAGAAGGAGAAGGAGAGACAGCATGAGGAAAGAGAGAAGGAGAGGGAGAGACAGCATGAGAAGGAGAGGGAATATAGACAGCATGAATTGGCTCTTAAAACTCTAGAATTCCAAAGTCGTGGTGCTGCCTCTATCTCCAGCAATGGAGAGTCTTCTTCTCATTCCTCTGTAACTGATCCTCCTAGCACACAATCTACTCATCTCACTGCTTTGTCTTTTTCTCTAGAATCTTTCCCTTGTCCTAATGAGAAGATTGACACGTATCTAGAAAAATTTGAGAAAAATGCAACTCTGTACTGTTTAGAGAGGTCGCGTTGGAATATGAAGCTTTCTCAGGCGTTGAAAAGCAGTGCGTAAGATGTTTACGCCAAACTGGAAAGCAGCCAACAAGACAACTATGATGTGTAGAAGAAAGCGTTACTGAAGCGCTTTGAAATGAATGCTTGCAATTTTTTGCAACTGTTTCGCAACAGCAGGAAGGAGAGCTCTGAAACTTTTCAGCAGTTCTCGTGTCGTTTAAAGGGATATTTGACAAAGTGCCTTGAGCTTTCACAGCTCCCCTCTACCTATGAAGGTCTTGAGGAATTTGTTATAACAGAACAAATAAAGAACACTTTGTCTGCTGACACCCGGAGATTTCTAGCTGAGCAAGGTGCAGAAAAGCTTGAAGACATTTTGGAAAAGTCTGAGCGATATCACAATGTGCTGGCTGAACTACCGGCCACAAAACGTAAACCGACAGAAGAGCATTTTCGAAAGAATAATCTAGACCAATCTTCTCATGCTTCTAATCAGAATAACCATAGAGAAACTAGACCTCAAAACCCCCCTCCAGAAAAATCCAAGTTCTACAAAAACAAGAACCCCAACCACAGTAAACAGTCTGATCAACCCGACCGCCCTTCATGTCACCGCAGCCAGCGAGGACAAGGTGACAAAGGGAAAACCCCTGCGCACGGGACTAATGATCAGGGTGAGCACACCGAGCCTAAACGCATCGGATGCTTGCTAACATTCTCGCAAGGCGAAATTATTGACAGTGATTCCCAACCTGTAGAGGGAGACAGACCGTCTACGCGAGATACTGTTATATTGAACGGTTCTCAAACTTTTTGTTTATTTGACACGGGGCTTTCTTATGATTGCATTGTTTCCAGACACCTGGTTAAACCCGGTCAAGAGACAGGAGAGGCCATCGAACTTTGTGGAGTTCTTAAGAGTGAGGCACCTACAGCTCTTCCCATCGCACTGGTGGAGATCCACTCTGAGTTTGTCAGAGGCGTGATCAAAGCGGCTGTTATGGATGACCCCATCTACCCATTAATACTTGGCGGTAGATACGTGTTTATTGGGAAACCGAAAGAGCCGATTGTGGCAGCAGTAACTACAAGAGGGCAAACCAAGAAGGAACGGGAGCCTGCGCCTAATTTGTTACCTATGGAACTTAAAGAAGCGCAACAAAAGGACCCTACTTTGGCACCCTGCTTTAGGAAACTGCCCATGGCTAAGGAACCCAGACACCACGGGGACATTTTTTCTAAGGATGGCGTACTTTATCGCAGAACGGGCAAGCCTGACCAAAGTTACAACCAGCTCCTAGTACCGAAACAGTACAGAAGCCAAATCCTAGAAATGGGGCACTCTCTTCCCTTCAGCGGACATATGGGACAGAACGCATCAAACCAACGGATAAATACTCATTACTGGTGGCCAGGAGTAAACACTGATATTATCAGGCATGTCAAATCCTGTACCCAGTGCCAACGTGTACCACCTAAGCAACGGACACCCCCAGTCCACATGGGTGAAATGCCAATAGTGGGAACACCATTCGAACGGGTTGTGATCGACATTTTAGTACCCTTAGAAAGGACTAAAAACAGGAACAGGTATATCCTGACCTTAGTCGACACATGCACTTTATGGGCAGAAGCTATCTCGCTAACATGCGCAGATGCCAAGCATGTCGCAGAAGCCTTCGTGTAGATTTTCACTCGGTTGAGATTCCCTCAGCAAGTGTTGACGGATAACGGATCTCCATACCGAAACCCGATGATGGATGAGATCGTTAAGATCTTGAGGAACCAACACATCTACATAAAGCCTTATACTCCGGCCGGAAATTGGCTCGTGGAACGTGTTAATTGAAACCTCAACATGATGCTAAGTAAACTGGCACAAGAGAAACCTGACGATTGGGATCTTTGTATTCCTGCAGCTTTATTTGGCTACAGAGAATCTCCTCATACGTCCACAGGATTTCCGCCTGCCACGCTTTTATTCGGCAGACCCACTAAGGGCCCGCTCGAAGCCTTACTTTGGTTGCTGACAGACCAGAAGGCTGATGAGACAGTTGTCTCAGCAAGTAAATATGTTTCGGATTTAAAGGAAAGGTTGAATATAGGATGGGACCTAGCAACGACTAACTTTAAGCGAGCACGCACAAAGCACGCTAACCGATATAGGAAAGTCGCGAAAGAAAGAGAACTGGAAGCAGGAGAGAAAGTTTTGTGTTACTCCCTACCGGAAACAACCAACTGAGGATCGGATGGCAAGGGCAGTTTACCGTCCTGAAAAAGATTTCTAAGGCTAAATACCAGATCTCTATTAAAGGAAAGGAGAAGGTTTTCCATTTAAATCTGTTAAAGAGATTCTTGGAAAGACCGGTGCCAACCTCCGAACATCTCCTGACGATCGCCAAAACTGACGAAGATGTCGACAGTGGCAGGGAAATTCCACTGCAATCACACAGAATCTTTCAAAAATGTAAGAAGCGGCGACGCTCTTTCAAGCGCGCATGGGAGACATTCCAGAGAAAGGAAACTTTGGGAGTAGATTTGAGTAGGAATTGGAGAGAGACGGAGGGGGGAGATGAGACGGAAGAGAACAGACACCCTGAAGCTACGGATATAAGAAATTTATTTCCATAACGTAGACATGGAGTGCTTCCATATCTTAAAATGGGGACGTTCTGTCGCATAGAGATTTATGATTAATAAATTTTCTATATTCTTTCTTTTCTACCCTTGTCCTCTACTTTATTATGGCTCTTTATCCTTTTCCTGTTTTTCGCATTCGCTCGTTTGCGACTAAATATATTTTCCTATTCTAACGTTTACCTGTTTTTTTTCTCATACTGAGAACGCATTTTATGACATAATGTGTCAGACACTGCACTAGACGAATAACTGTGAATGGACGCTCTGGTCAGACATAGGAACAAACATTTGTCTACATTTTCATCTGTCACGCGAGTTCCTTCGGCTAAAGTTCTCGGCGAAGTGTGGAAACTGCCATCTGCCACGACCAGAAATGAGACATTCGTCTCGGGTTTTCCATGACACTCAAGCGCTACGGTCAGTCCTGGGCGTGAGGTGTGAAGACGCACTCTTGGCATGTTATGGCTAGTCGCCTGAGTTTATGGGAAGTGTTAAGAGAAGGGGAGAGACAGGCGCTGTTGCGGGGTTTTGAAATAGCGCGCGTCCTTTGTCTGTTTCATATATCTACCATTGAGTGGAAATGTGATTTCACTCATACTCATAAAATCTGCAGTAGACAGACCACTCGTGCTAGGAAATATCTTGTATATTGCAAAGTTCTGAGTTTCTTGGCAACAATTTGCTGAGTTCTAGACTACCATTATATTGAAGGATTCTAGTTCGTGATATTAATCTGTAGTTCTGTGTGTGTGGAGGTAAATATTATATTAGATATCTAGTATTATTTGTTAGTGATTAATGGTTAAATCGAATATTTCATTTTAACTAGTTTTTTTGTGCAGAGAAATTAATTTATAAGTTTGTTTGTTTGTTTTTTTTTTTTTTTTTTTTTTTTTCCTTAACCAGCGGCACTTGGGCTTTCAGCCCTTCGGCCCAATGACATGTATTTGCGAGGCTGGGGAACCTGAGGACTTTCCTTCCAACCCGGTCAGGAGCTTCGCTCCTTCCCATCCACAGAGGGTTTATCACAGGAGCCGTTCAGGCTATTCAGTCAAATTTCCGGCCGTAAACATTTCTTCAAACGCTGACGCCCGGGTTTGAACCATGAACACCTGGTCGCCAGTACAACGCCGAAGCCATTACACCAGCGCGGCTCCCTTATAAGTTTGTTATATTCTCTAGCTGACGTGTTTCAGTGAAAAGCAGAATAAATTATAATTACTAGCTTAAATCTCATGCAGCTATAAATAAATTGATTTTTTAACTGCTAATAACCCGTCGTGAATATTTCAACTAAATTATAAATGCCCGATTCATCCTTGAGTATTGACGAAATACGTATGTATTTCTAATTCATGATGACTGATTTTATGAATATAACTAATTTCGCGGGAAGTTTTAAACGATAAGTCAAGATTCCGATTGCCGTTTATAATATAAGTTATAACCGTAGTACATAGTATGTATAAATATTGCATATGTTGTTTTTCTTTATTCAGTGAAACTGTGGTGACCCAACTCTACCAGCGTTGTAGTACAGAGAAATATCTGTGAAGAACTAAAACATTTTCCGTAAAAAATTGGTGTATAACCTTTACAAGAACTTTAACGGTTAAATGAAATAACAGGCCCATCGAGCCTAACTTAACTCTTCCAGAGAAAAACCTCGAGTACATTTTCAGCCTTTGTGGCAAGTAAGATATTACAATCAATAACTTTTCCGACACTGTTGACAAGTGGTGGTGTGACCAACTAAATTCCTATACTGAGATAAGGCACCCGACCTGACATTCCTCATTACTAGAAATCGAAGTATTAACACTGTGCTCGCTGTTAACGTTCGTGCCTGGACAAATTTAATGTGACAGAACCAGATATTCTAAAATAAGTAGAACCAAGATAACGTTCCCTGAAGCAGTGAATTCAACCCGTCTTTTTGGAACTGGGGTTGTCTTGGCCACGGCTACCATTGAAGATTCTGTATATGCATGTCCTAAAAATTGTGTTTCCAGAAGTTGCTACTAAAGCTGTAAGTATGCATGAAAGCACGTGATCACGGCTGAATGAATAGTGAATGCAGAACTGAGTGATTCCTTTATTGTTGTATTTTGGCACCCATTTTTGCTGTCTTAAATTTTCTTTATGCAAGTTTTGTTGCTAACAATAATTTTCCTTAGGATAGATCATACTACTATCAAAGTCTGTTCATACCTTTAAAAGGGAAAATCATTAGACTACAGCAGATGTATCCGTGACTCTTTGGGGCTATCATTTTTCTTTTAACAGGACTGTGGGCTAAACATCGAGGGAAAGGATCATACTGTGGGTCTATCATTCCTGTCGCATTTTTTTGATATTATGACTATTTGTATATGCTCGATGTAATTTTTACGTGTTGTGATGAATTTTTCTGATAAAATAAATACACTAAAACTTAATCAGTGTGTCGGGTCAGCTCGTTCCAAAATATCTATATAATCATTGTTAGGTTTTCCCACGTGTGTGTGTCTCACTGTCGTCAATTGTGTGTGCGCACGTGAGTGGTAATAATATATGTATTAATATATGTAATCAATAGACTGTCTGACTCCTCTAAATCTGTTGTAGAAGATAAGCTGAGAAAGACAGAAGATTCTCGATTTCAGAGACAGCCTCTATTGATTTCTACCATCTCACTTGTGGAACTCTATTTCTATTATCATCTCTCACTGTGGCTATCACTCATTCTAATCTATTCAGAAGGGACCAAACTACGTCTTAATCACCTATCACAAATCTACGACAGATAGTCATTCTCTTAATCTGGATGTTGTGCGTCCTACTACTGTCATAAATTGGGGCGATCATCCTCGATCTTTGTTTCACTATGGCAGTATCGGTACTTTTGTGGTACTGATTTTACTGTGTGCTTTCATTTGTCGCACTTTCTTTCTTTCTTTTTCTGCTATGTGTAGCGGATTTTCCTTCTTACACCCATCTCAGGGATAAGTAGACATGTCTGGTTGTTATCCATTTCTCCCTACCTTGCAAGGAGTGGCAGCGACCTAACCATGTTGGCTATCGTGGGCGCAGCGGATATCAGTACACAGATTAACACATAAATCACCCTACCTCAGTGCTTAATCACTGATACAACGGATAAGACACGGGTGCGCTCATCACCAAAGCTTGGAATACGGAGAGACAACTGATGGACCGACACAGATAAGAGATTACTTCCTGATAAAAGTAATGATTTTTACATTGGGAACGCGTTGTTATATGAGTTTACCGGCATGTTCGTAAGTTTTACCAAGGGCAAGCGGATGTGTACAGCCCATTTTCTGAAAAGTAATGTTTGAAATTTTGCATTAGCTGAGTCATGAAACATATTCAAATCAGATTGGCTTATCCTTGAGGAGCGCATAGCAAATCCGTGGGAAGGCGATGGATATATTCTGACCATTTTCTCAAGCTATTTCACTTGAGAAATCGCTCTCCAAGATACCAGACCTTGCTACAGTGGAGAATTAGAATTCAGAATTCGTTCTTAAATTCCTTTTATTTGAGAATTTTGGAAGGACTTTCATAACCCAGGTAATCTCTTTCATATTAAAAAAGGAAACCGGGACTGAGGAAAATGAAATACCACACACGAAATCAGAGATGGAACTTATTAAATTAACGATTCAAGTCTATTTTATTCATCTGAGCAAAAAGTTTGTTATGAGACAATTAATTGACCACACCCCATACTGCTACCAAACCCCCATATCCACCCCAGCCACAACCCAACACACATTCTAACATGAAATCACCCCTTATACACCATGTCAGGACCCCCCCAGACAACTTGATACATAACCCAACAAATATATCCACACCCAACAAAACTAAAAGGAACCCACAACCTAAATCAACCCTAACACTATAACTTACTAATTCAACAAGCGAATCACGCCAAGAGGTCCCTAATTTGTTTTGATCTACGTTACCAGTGACCATTTTATATCGCCCCTAATCTTCCCATTAATAAAAAAGTGCTAAACCTTTTGGAGACAATACTACCGTACATTTGTGTAAGGTTGTTTTTGAGACAAGACCGGCTCCGGACCCCAATCAACAAGGTCCAGGAATTACGTATTAAACCCAACACAAACAACAGAACCAAAACCTGGAAAACACCCTATAACATTAAAATAAATTCATAACTTGTTCCTATCATATCCTTCCAAAAACACCCAATAATACAAAATAAACCAATAAAATAACCAAAAACCAATTGAAATATAATAACCCCTAAAGATCTCATGAAAACCCCTCAAAGTACATTAACAAACACCATACACAAAAATAATGACTCAAAGATTTGGGTATAAACAAAAATTGTCACACAATGTTCCTTGGGGAGTGGGGAAAATAATCCATTTCCATTATAAACAACTCACTCCATTCAATCAAATACCACACCCAACCCAATATCACTTATACAATCATCTAACAAAGCAATTTACTCCATCCCTTCTACAACCCCAAAACTATCACAAATTAAACCTAACTCCTGCATTTTATACTCACCACAACCATAAAACAAATCCTGGACACATTCTTACCATTCCAATAACAAAAAATTTCCACCTAAAATCAAATATAATGCCATAACACCAAAAACAATCATAAAACAAACAAAACCTCCGTTGCCTAAAATAACTCACAATTTTCCACTCACCCATCATTATACTCACAATATCAAACACACCCACCCCAAATATCCAACAATCCACAAAACCCACTCCACAACCCAACTAACATAACAATTCAGGCATACAACTCATTGCAAAATACCCCAACTCTTCCCACATCCAACCAAACTGGCAAATCTGTTAAATTATTTCCATCCACCTCTCTCAACTTTGTTATAACAATAACTCAAAATAATACTAATAATATGGGAATTCAATACCACCTCACCCTCAAAAAAACCCATAAACTACTAATATCAAACCATTATTTAATCAACCTACACCTTCTAAACTCTCCATTTTATCATACACCCCAACCCACTCCATCCCCTTACATCACACTACCAAATAACATAAAATCACATATAACAAAATCCTTCAAACCCCTCCTTAACCCAATACCATTCCTACCCCAAAACCCCACCTACTCCCCAACCAATACCCCAATTTAAAAAAACCTAAACTATAAAATAAACCATAACCCTCAATATTAATACCCCAAACCCTTCACCCACAATTTACCCTTACTACCTAAAATAACCCAACCTTGGCAACATTCTTTAACCTTAAATTTACACAACCAAAACGTAATACAAATCCCAAACCAATCTCCTATATCAAATACAAAAATTCACACCCAATCCCTAACAACCCTAAACCAAACACCCTCCACATAAAAACAATTTAAAAACAAAACATACAAAATCCCCAATATCCAAAAATTAACCTATACATAACCTTATCAACAACTTACTACCAAATCATAACACTTAATAAACCAAAAACACATTCATCAAAATATTCACTAAAACTAACCACCATAACAATAATCCAATTTCACCCCAATCATTCACACCAATTAACCAATCCTTACTCCCAAACTTCAAACCCCCAAAAACAATCCACTCTTCAAATACCCAATTAATTCAAAATACAAATCATCCTAATTAAACATAACTAAAATACAATCATTAAAAACATTCACTCCCCATACCCAACTCTTACATCTTTTCAAAAACTTCACTAATTCCCCCCACTATCATTATCCCCTCCAAAACTACAAAATCCCATATCCCCAATTTCTCCCAAAAAACACCATTAAAAACATACAACATAACTAAAATTATAACACATAAAACCACACTAACTCACTAATCTTTAAAACCCCACCAATACTTAAAAATCATCAAACAAACTATACAACCCAACAATAATATAATATACACAACTAAATCACCATAACTCAATTAATCAATTAAAACCCAAATTTCAACTTCATAATCAAAATACTTAACTATACCAATTACTTACATAAAAAAACCCAAAAAATACTTTTCCCACTTATTCCCAAATATCAGACCAACCATATCTCCAATTCATAAACATATCTTCCACTACCACAACTTTCTCCAATACTTACATAAATTTAAACTTATACCATAAAACTCAACCAACTATATACCCCAACCCCTAATCCCCATATTAAATCCTAACAAATTAAAAATATCCCAAAAATAAAATATTAATACCATCCTAAACAACCCAAATAAATCATCCATAAAATACAAACCCACTAAAAACCCACCATATACCAAAAAAACTCATAAAATAATTAACAACATCTTTCAAAAACAATAAAACCATCAATCATACACCTCATACCCCACAAACATCTTATCAAAAATAACCAAAAATACAAACTAAAATTCAAATAAAACCAAATATAACTACATACCCAAACAAACACCCCTTTAACCCCACCATACCAACACATCCCATATAACCCCCGAAAACCATCCTCACCCCCACTATCAAACATAATAAAACCACCATTATAACAAAACAAATAAATACCAACCCACAAACCCCCCTATCCAAATACAAACCTCATTAACCAAAAACAACCCAACTATCAAATCCCCATAAACATCAAACACAAAACAAAACCAACATCCCAAACTCCCATCAAGTGAATAATATCATCCTTTAACTAATACAATTCAACTAACCTAACAACCCCACCAACTATCAAACCCATCAAAAACCCCCACCCCAAAAAACCCCCAAATAAATATACATCAAACAAAAATAAAAATTAACTCCCAAATAACCCAACAACAACCCAAAAAACCCACAACCCCCATAAAAAAAAAACAATACTTACAAACCCAAACTAAAAAACATACAATCTACCCCACATCAACCTTAATTAATATTAATCACCATACTCAAAACTACAATCTAATCCCCGCACACCCCTAAATCCCCACATAAAATATCAAAACATCAAAAAACAAAAACCCCCAAAACAACCCTTCCACTATCAACCCCCCTTAAATAAACTTTAAAAATAACCCAAACCATCCAACTAATACCCAAACCCATCTCCAAACTCATCCCACTTAATCTACAAACCCCTAAAACCCCATATCCCAAATCAATACAACCCTTAAAATTTCCCAAAATAAAATACCATTATTAACTATATAATTTCAAATCCAAAAAAACCCCCAAATACTTACTATAAAAAATCCTTTACTCAACCTACTCCACCAATATAACATTTCAATACCTCAAACCACAATCCATAAACCCCAATCCCCAAAACAACAACCAAAAAATAACCCTTTACCCCACCTAAACCCAAAACACTATTACCTTAAAATTCAAAAAAAATTCCAATAATATCCAACTTTTTCAAAATTCCAAATTAATATCCCCAATTATTACAAAACCCAACCTATCAATTAATAATCACATTCCAACAAACACACTAACCCAATCCCCAACTTAAATTCACTCATCCAACCTCCCCCCCCAACATAAACCCAATCCCATATCTAACTAACACATTCACCTACCCTTCAAAAACCAACCCTATAAATATCTTCCCAAACAAACATACTTTCCCCACAATCATTAAACAATAAACCTAAAACTCCAACCCCAACCCCCATCAAATCACTTAATCCCAAAAAACCATCAAAACCCCCACACCTCTTTCAAACCACATCCCCACCCCAAAACACCACCCTACAACTATTAAAATAACAACTCCCAACCCCCTAAACCAACAATAAACTTCCAAACCACTCCATATTCAAAACCCCAATCCCCACCTCCCTAACCCCCCATCCAATCAAACCTAAAATAACACCAACATCCCCATAAAAATACCCCCTTTACAAACCATCAACACCCTTCCCAAAACCACCATCCAACCTCATCAAAAAAATCCAAACCTCCACAACTTCATCAACCACAAATTCCAAATACCCAAACCCAACTAATTCCCAATCAAATCAACTCCTACCCCCCTTAAAAAAACCATTCAAACCCAATCCCAACCAAATTCCAAAAAAATCAATCCAAACAAAACAATAAACCATCAACCACCCCCAAAACAAAACCCCAACCTCACTCATACCCCAACTACCCAAATCAAATAAACCCACCCACACCCCCCACACCCCCAACACCCCAAAAACCAACAACCCCAACCTAACAAACATTACCAACTAACCCCCACCCCTAATAAAATTCTACCCCCACCACCAAACTACCCCCTTACCCAATCTCCCAACCATTACCAAAACCAAATTCAAATACTTCATCAAACTACCAATACAATAACATACCAAAACCCCTACACAATAAAAACAACACACCCAATTCCACAATTACCATTCTATCACACAAAAATTTTATATAAAAACATCCCAAACCCATATCAATCCCAAAAAACCCCCCCACAATAAACCCTCCATATCCCTTTTCTACCAAAAAAAATAACCCAAAACAAAACAAAACCAATATAACTAATTCAACCCTACAAACCAAAAATCCCTACCATCAACCACCCTCAACTCAACCTATAACCCAAGCAAACTTTTTACCCTCCCTTATACCTCTAACCTCATACCCCTAACCACATATCCACATCAATTACTCACCCAACAAAAAAAACCCCCACCCCCTCTAATAAATCAACTACTAAACCCCCAACCCAATAACCATAAAAACTTTAAAACCTACACATCCACCAAAATCCTATACCTCTAAATATAACATAAAAAAATTCAAAAAACCATACTACCCACCAAAAACCCCCATATAAAAACACCAAACAAAACCCCCCAAAAAACCTACAATAAAAAACCATTTCCCAACAAAATCACCCCCATATCCAATACAATATAATCCTACATCCTAAAAATCCAAAAAACTTCACTAACAATATAAAATTTCAACATTCTTACCTTCCCACAACTATCCTAACCCTAACCTCTATCTCATAACCCAAACCACCAAAAAATAAAACTTCTTAATCCAAAACCTCATACCATCATACATCCCTCATACCCCCAACCAATCAACCAAATTTACCAACAATTACCACTTTCCCCTCAATCACTAACAATTAATTCCCATATAACCAATAATCACCCATAAAAATCACATAAAATTACAAAACAATAAACAATTCATATACATACTCCTAAACCCAACAACATTACAAAATACCTTAATACTCCAAACCCTTAAATTCCCCTACTCAACCCTAAAAAAAACCATCCTATAAATTACCTATCCCCCTCACCTATTATCAAACCCCCATAATCACTAAAACTTAATCTACCCAAATAAATAACCTTACCTCCTCACCTTCCACCACCCCCTCCCTTCCATAATCCAAAACCCCCCCATTAACCTATCAAATACCCAATTACATAAATATAAACAATACCCACCAACCCTAATCAATACATATAAATCCACCTACTATCACCACTTATCATACCAAACAACATATACCAATCACCCCCAACCCATAAACCTTCCACCAACCTCCTTAACCCTAAAACTAAATTTATAACAACTAAAATATACAAATCCTCTCACAACCTCAAAAACAAAACCAACCCTCCAATCAAACCTCCCCCTTCCTCACTCATCCATTACCAAACATTAACAAATCTATCCAAAACCCTAAAAAAATACAAATCACCTTCTCAACCCAACACACCCACTATACATCACATTCCAACCCCCCACTACCCCCACAACAACAAAATACTTCACCCCAATCCCAACAAATAATACCACCACACTATTAAAACCACCCCTAACAATCATTCAATCCCATCACTCAATTTCCTCCCTCCCCCCCTCATACAACCAATACTCCCCTAACTAAAACCACCAATTAATCCCAACACAAAAATTTCAAAAACCTCACCACCCTATCACAATTTCAAATTCTAAAAGTAACCACAAACACAAAATTCCAAAAATCAACCCCCCAACTATCAACCTAAAAACAAATAATTCAAACAATCCTCCCAAATCCTAATTCCCAAATAAATAAAAAACCCTAAATCATTCATACTACCCAATATTCCAAATCCCTCACCCAACCCACCCCCCCCCCCCCCTATACACAATCCAAACCATTAAATCAACCCTAAAATTCAATTAAACAACCCACCCCACCAACCAATACCCCCCCCCCCATTTAATTTTCAACCAAACCCCACAAAAATTTCATAAACAAAATTAACCCAAAATAACTCTACCCACCCCCAATATTAAAAAAATATTATCCCAAACCCCTATACACCAATTCCCCCACTTCCCCACCTCCAATCCTCTCTATCCCACCCCCCAAAAAAACCCCCACCCTTAACAAACCCTCAATTAAATACACACAATAAATAAAACTAAAAATACTTATCTTCATACCCACACATCAAAAACATCTTAACCAATCCCAATTTCCACAATTAAAACCCCCAACTACAAACCCTAAAAACTTCCCAACCCAAACCCTATAATCCCCACAAAAACCAAAACAAAAATCCAACACCCAACCCCCTCATCAAACCACCCCACCAAAAAACCCATTTAAAAACCCAAAATAAAATTTTTGAAATTCCAAATCCCCCAACATACTTAACCCATAAATACATTTATACACCCACCCCCCCATTACCCCCCCCCCAAACAAACCCAACCCAAACTTTTTCACCAACCTCACCCCACATTTATCAAACCCCAAACCCCAACTAATAAAACCCCAACACCCCAATCACCCCCCCCCCTATTCCAAATTTCCCCACCCAAATAAAACCCACCCCCCCAAATCAAATCACAAACACCTAACAAAAATAAATATTAAACACCCCACCCCAATAACAACCAAACCCTAAAAATCCAAAATCAACCCCCCAAATCCCCTAAAATCCTCTAAAATCAAAACCACAAATACAATACACCCCCACCAATCAACAAATCAAAAAAACCCCCACCAAATACATTTCCACCCCCAAATTCCCCCCCCCCCCCCCCCCCCCACCCAACAAACACCACACCCCCCCCCCCCCCCCCACCAATTAACCCCCCCCAAACCAACCACCCCCCATAAAACATCCACCCTATAATCTTAAAAACCCTCCCCAATTTCAAAATCCCACCCAAATACCCCCCAAAATACTCACCCCCCACAAACAATTACCATACCCCCACAAAAAAAACCCCCCCCCCCCATAACAAAACCCCAATATCATACCAAACCCACCAAACATCCCATTTTCACACCACCCTCTTAAAAAAAAACCCCATTACAACCCATCACAAAACAACCCTCACCCCACCCAAAACTAATAAAACCATCCCTAAAACCTAAACACCCCAAAAACATTAATCAAAACCAAAAAAAAAAAATACCCATTCCTACATACCCAAACCCCAAAATACCCCCCCCCCCACCCCTTTAAAACCCCCCCCCCCCACAACAAAACCCTACCATAATACATACCCCCCCCCAAATAAAACCCAACCAACCACCCCCAATAAACCCCCCCCCCCCATACCCCCCCCCCAACCCAACCTTAAATCAAACCCCAAAACCCCCACATCCCCTCAAAAAACCCTAACAAAACCCCTACCCCCATAACCTAAAACCTCCAAACCCTCAAAAACAAACCCAATAAAAACCCCCACCCCAACATAACCCAAACCCCCCAAAAACAACCCCAAAACCACCACACCCAAAACCCAAAATAACCCCCCCCAATACCTACCCCCCCCCAATACTACAACAATAACCCCCCTTAATAACCAAACTCCCATCCCATACCAAACCCCCAAAAATACCTCAAAAAATCTATACCATTCATCAATTACACCAACCCCCCAAACCCATCCCCCCCCCCCCCCCCCCCCCCACACCTAAAATCACCAAAACCCCAATCTTACATTACATCACCCTTTAAACCCAAAAAAATACCACAAACACCAAACCAAAACCCAAAAAAAACCCCCAAAAACCCCTAACATCAACCCCAAACACCCTTCAACCCTAAAAACCATCCCAATCATACCATACCCCAACCCCACACCCAAACCCCCCCTCAACCCCCACCCCCCCCACCACACCCCCACCCCCACCCCCCCCCCCCCCCACCCCCCCCCACCACCTAAAACCCCCCCCCCAACCCAATCCCCCAAAACATACACCCCCCCACCCCCACCCCCCCCCCAAAACCCCCCCCCCCCCCCCCAAACCCCACCCCCATACACCTTAACCCCACCCCCAACCCCAAAACCCCCCCCCCCCCCAACCCCCACCACCCCCCCAAACCCAAAACACATTCCCCCCCCCCCACCAAAACCCCCCAAAACCCCACCCCCCCACCAACACCCCCACAATAAACCAAAAAACCAACACCCCCCCCCCCCACCCCCCCCCCCCCCCCCCCCCCCCAATACCCCCCCCCCCACACCACCCACCCCACCCACCCCACCCCCCCCCCCCCCCCCCCAACCACCCACCCCACCCCACACCCCCCCAAACCCACCCCCACAAACCCCAACCCCCCCCCCCCCCCCCCCACAACCCCCCCCCCCCACCCCAACACCCCCCCCCCCCAACCCCCCCCCCCACAACCCCCACCACCCAACAAATATACATAAACATTACCAATAATCACACCCCTGTCTTCCTCACCAAATAACAAATTTTCAAAACCCCATTACCCCCCCCCCCAAAACCCCCCAACCACCAACCCTTCCCCCCCAACCCCCCCCCCCACCACCCAATAAACCCCCCTGTCAAACCCCCATGAACCATCCCCCCCAACCAAACCCTATATATAACCCACCCCCCCACCAAATACCAAAACCAAAACCATAAATTCAACCCCCTAAAAACCACCATCCCCCCCCCCAATACACCCCCCATCAATACAAACCCAACCACCATCCATAAATTATTAATACAGACTAACCAAACATCCACCCCAAATACCCTTAGACCCCCCCCCCCCCCCCCCCCCAACATCATGAGTCCCATGGAAACACACAACTCCACCCCTTCCACCCCCCCCCCCCCCCACCCCCCCCACCCAACTTTCCTTAACTAATCATCAAAATCATTTCCCATACCAAACACTGTAACCCATAAAATATCTATACAAACCCCCCCCGTAAAAAACTTTCCCCCCCCCCAAACCCAAACCCCCCCCCCCCCCCCCCCCCCCCCCCCCCCCCCCCAACCCCCCACAAACACACAACAACACCCCAAAATTCTACAACCCACACAAAAAACAACACCCCCCCCCCTACCCCTAACCCCACCCCTACCCCCCACCCCACCAACCCCCCTCCCCCCACCACCCCAACCCACACCCCCCCCCCCCCCTCCATATACCCCCCCCCCCCCCCAAACTACCCACAACCCCCCCCCCCCCCCCCCCCATTCCACAATGCCTAACCTATCACTTGTACCCCCCCCAGTCCCCCCCAACCACCCCCCCCCCCCTACCACCCCCCCCCCAACGCATCACCCCAACACCCCCCACCCATTACCCAATAACACCACCCCCCCCCCACAAAATACCCCAGTCCATACCCACCCAGCATCCTCCACTTGTAAAGACCCCCCCAAACCACATCCACCCCTGAAAACTACACCCAATATTCCCCCCCCTTCCACCCCCAAAAAATGGACACCCCCTCCTACCAAACCACACCACCCACCCTTCCCCCCCACCAACCCCACCACCCACCAACACCCCCATACCCCCCACCCTTGCCAACCACCACCCCTTTTAGTCTAGATCCCACCAATGGACACAATAAAGTACAAACCCCCCATCTCCCCCCCCACCCCAATGCTGACACCCCCCCCCCCCCCCACCCCACAACCCCCCCAAATAGCACCAATACCCCACAAGGTATCCAAAGTAATCGGTCATAAGGCAAACCCCACCCCCCCCCCACCAACCCAACACCCCCCCCCACCCACGCCCCCACCCCCCCCCCCACCCACCCACCCCGGTTACAGACCCGGAAACCAAAAGGATACTGTGCCCCCACCCCCCGTCATAAAACCCCCCCCCCCCCCCCCACCCCTTTCTACCAATACCCCCAGTATTATATGGACCCCCCCCCCCCACCCCCCCTCCACCCACAACCATAACCTAACCCCCACACCCCCCCACCCATCACCCCCCCCATAGTTACCACCCACCCCCAACAACCACTATTTATTGGACCCAATCAAATTACCCATTGATCCCCCACAACCCCCCCCATTAACCCCCAGCTATAACCCCATGGACTCTTCATGTGATTCCCAACCTGCCCCATAACCAACCCACCATTAGTAGAAAACCCCCCCAGGACGCGTCGTCCCACTTAATTAACCCCAACCCCCAAAGAATCACCCATCCCCCATCCTTAACATAACACCCACCAACACAAACACCCAAACCCCCCATACATCTCACGTATCGGGCCCCCCCCCAACCCACCCCATGATACCAACCCCCAAACAACCCACCACCCAACGATTTAGTGGAACTTTGAACCCCCAGTGCTACACAAATATAGAGACCATGCTAATACCTAACCAACTCCAAAAACCCCCACCACCCCCCGAATACAAACAACCAAATTTTCACCTACCAGCTCCTTCCTGCATACCCCGTATCCTAAATTTACCAAACCCCAAACACCACCCTATGCTGCCTCAGTTTTCAACAAACCGATAACTTAAAAGATTAGCATAGACACACTCAGACGCCCCAGTTGTTCGATAGATACCTGCATGCCTGACTCAAACACACTCGACCCCTTCCACAAACACCATATAACCCCAAAAATTACCTATAAATCACAGCCTCTACCCCCCCCAATTACAGGCACCCCCCATTGACCAAAGTCTCCAAAAATACACCAACCCCATAGAAGATGCCAGAACCTATCAATGTGCCTTCTGACAAATACAGACCACTCACTGCCATTTTATCCCCCACCATTGTACAACTCCCCCAACCTCAATAACCACACCCCCAAAACCCCCCCCCTACCCCCCCCACATAACCAAACACCCCCCATCCTGACCCCCATGATTGAGTACCCCACACCAGACCCACAACATGGAACCCCCCCCCCAATAAACCCCCCCCCCAGACACCCCAATCAACCCCCCCCAGATTGACCAAGATCAAAATGTCCAACCGCCACCCTCCCCCCCCCCAACCCCCCAAATTCCCCACCATCAACCCCCAACCCCCCCCCCCCACCCCTATCCGTAAGTCCAACCACATGTGTAGAACCGGACACCCATGAACCCCCACAACCCCATTAACCACCCCACAACAACACGCATGAATATCCAGCAGCCCCCAAATCCATCAACCAGACCACCCCCACCATCACACATATCCCAACCACTAGAAACAACCAAATTCTAACACCCCCCACATACCCCCCCCCTACCCCACCCAATCACCACCCCCCCCCAATCATTGATGTCCCCAAAACACCCACCTGTCCCCAATCCCCAACCCCCCACACCCCACCAAACACACCAAAGTACTGTACCCAACCACCCCAAGAAAAGCCCCACCCCCCCTAACCCCCCCCCCTCCCCAAAAAACAAACCCCATCCACCACCCGAAACTCCCCCAAACCCCTATTAAACTACCCCCAACATGCGAATCAAAACAAAAAACCCCGGTTAGAAAAACCTAACGCATGGTAGAAGTGCCCTTCCGTTAGCACCAAAACACCCCACACCCTAAACCCCCAACAAATTATACAAAAAACATTTGACAAACACATTACCCCCAACCTACTGGTAACCCCACACCCATTGGAAGTGTAAAGCAAAAAACAATCCCCCACAATCCAGATTACCAACACAAACTCCCCTCTTCCTCCCTCCCCCACAAAACCAAACAAACACCTTAATAACCCCCCCTCACCCATCTTATCCCCCTCTAAAGAAACTAAAAGGCAAGTTCAAAATGCCTCCCCCCAAGATTAAATACTAGTCCCCGGGTAACACCCCCCCATCCAAATCAACCCCCCCCAACACCCCCCCCCCCCCCCCAACCCCAATACCCCCTAACAGATATTACTACCCCATACAATATTCATTCATAAAAACAAAACAACGATCCCCCCCCCCAACAACATGACAGAACCCTTTTAAATAATGGGCAATCCACCTCCCACCCCCATATAACACAAACAACGTAATCCACAACACGATCCCCCCCTGATCCCACAGAAAACAATCCCTACCCTCCCCCACAAAACCCCCGACCACCCCCCACCCCCAATAGTACCAATATCCCACCCAATCCCACACCCCCCCCCCCCCAAAAAAACCCCCACCCACCCCCCCCACCCCCCCCACCCTCCCCCCATCCCCCACCCCCCCAGCACACCCCCCCCCCAGGTAGACCCCACTAACAACAAATCCCACCCCACATAATTCACCCCCCCCCCCCCCCCCAACCCCCCCCCCCCCACCCACCCACCCCCAACACAATCCCTCAAAACAACCCCAATTACCACAAAATAAACAAAATCAAATGGGTACCACCACAAACACTAATGGTGGGTGTAATACTGCGATGACGAAATTCCCGTCGTCTCATTTTGTCTGTGTTCTACCTGTCTTTTTCTCTATCTCGTCCTTTCCATTCATTTTTCCTTACCCGTATTTTCTCTCATATCTCTACGCAATGACTCCGGTTTCGTGGTGTTATTTTGCCTGACCTACCATGGATAGAGATACCATTAACAACCACACCTGGGAGCTGATAGATAACACTGCCTTACCTGTGTAAAACAAACAAACACTTACGTGAATGTATCTCGCTCACATGAAACTATAATGTTGGGTTATAGAAAAGTCATTTCTATTTTTAAATTGTTATTTTTCACGCATTTTCAACTAATTTGTATGAAAAAAAAAAACGTCAAGACGATTGAATGTAATTTAGTTACATAAAGTATTATGTCCCATTAACATTATAGCTCAACGTGAGAACCATGCTGTTGAAGTCACGACTTCGTATTTTTTTTTGCTATTAACTGTTCGATTATATATAAACAGCCAAAATGTATCCGAGACAAAAGTAGCTATTGTTAACTAATTTGGACATGCTGATCACGGATGTGAACTTAAAAATCGCGAAATAGCTCTAGTTGTCAAGATCGGGGACGGGGGTGGGGGGGGGGGGGGGGGGGGGGGGGGGGGGGGGGTGGGCGGGGGGGGGGTGGGGGGGGGGGGGGGGGGGGGGGGGGGGGGGGGGGTGGGGGGGGGGGGGGAGGGGGGGGGGGGTGGGAGGGGTGGGGGTGGGGGGGGGGAGGGGGGGAGGGGGAGGGGGGGGGGGGTGGGGGGGGTGTGAGGTGGGGTGGGGGGGGGGGAGGGGTTCAGTAGGCTTCACCTTCCCGTCGCGAATGACCCAGTGCCTCTCTTTTGTATAGCCCTGGCGCGTGATTCCACACGAGACGGATAGCCTTGAGCGCCAATTGGATGACGCAATCTGTAGCAGTCATTGCAACACATTTCCTCCTTGTCATAATTTGTGTTGTTGATTCTGGGAGTGCAGACGTGTCGCTCAAGATGCCTCGTGTGTGTGTGAACAGTGCGGATTAGTTTTGCTATATCTGCAGACAAATAACTTTGCTATCACAAAGGCGACCCATTACACAGATGATAAAGAAAGCGTACAAACTTTATGTTGGCTATGAGATCGGTGACCAGGACCGGTATTGGGCTCCTGTGACGAGTAGGGTGTTTGTAGGTGGATGTAGAAGATCAGACAACACTCATACACCGGTCGTCTAGCTCACTGTCTAAGGAGTAATACACCAACTCCAACAACCATATCAATCTTCGTGAATATATTATATCACAAATAAGTCACAATGGGCGCAGTGCCATTACAATCATTGGAGACATAACAAATCCCGAGCATTCTGCAATCACTCTGATTCTCTGAATATCTACAGCCACAACATAGGATACTTCATAAATCCACTGCATGACTCTGGCCCTCTACTCGCGCACTACTATAGACATCCACTCTTCTCTTCTCTACGCTCTTCGCTGTCTCCTGTATACTGTCTACTCTCTACTGACTCAACTTTCTACTGACCCACCACACTACTGACCCAACACACATCTCTCTCTGACTGACCCCTTTCATTCGTATTGAACAAACACGTAAAACCCTTCCACACCGCACTGAGCTTCGTTCACGCATGACTATAGCAAGCAGCTTGTCTTAATCAATGCTCACAACATTGCTTGTAACTAAAATATTACAACTCAAGCATACCCAACTCACAACAACTCAAATGACTAATAAAACTCTCGCTGAAGCATGGGAACATTCATACGTGCATTACACCCTCAAAACACTCCGTGACATCCACCCCTTTCCACCCGTGAAAAACAGAGGTTTTTCACCCTGGAGATAGTGATTGGAGTCATATACATCCCCAAAATCAAAATACATCATCAAAATAAACATCAAAAATACACAAACCCACAATAATAGCATACAAATTGTTCTAGCGACGATTACATTCACTGTCTCTAAAATTAAACAAAATTCAAATTCACAGCAGAGAAATGCATGCACAATCTTCAAAATTCATTCCAAGTCATCAAAATTATACGAATGAAACTACAGGCAAGAATGCTCAAGCTAAATCAAAATCCGCTCGTCTAGTGTCTTGTCCTCCTAGTAACATCAAACTGCTGAAGGGTTAATGTTCATGTGGTCACCCAGCTTCTTGGAGACTTGGAATTCTGCAGAAAACTTGTGGCAACTACCTATGACCAATGCCGAAACATCTGCCCTGAGAAAGAAATGTTGTCTAAATCATAAAGTATCAAACTTGATTCTTAAAAAAAAAATATTCTCACTTTTATCTAAGTCATTTTGACACTCATCTGTACATATTACTCTATTAGGCCTTCCTTTCTCAGTTAGTGATGTTAGTTTTAGACCCCTGTAATTCAAAAATACTATTACCAGTGGCCTCTTCATGCCTCTTATTCATTGTCATAGTCTTCATGGTAGCTGCTCCATTTAGGCTGACGATATCCACGGCTACTACAACAACATCTCTCACTACCATAACTCCATCTACAACGTGCTCTACTGTACAGAGGGTAACTCTCTCTTCTGTCTTCCCAGCGGCAATCTCCTCTGAAACTACATCTCTTTACTTCTCCAGCTCTTTGTTCACTAAAGCTTCGTCTGTTGGAACAAAATTCCCTGCTTATCTCTTGTCCTCTGTATCTGTTTCTAAATCCAATACGACGTTCACTTTGAAAACTACCACAGTAACCATTACTACTCATACGGCTTCCTCTAAAGTGTCTGAAATCTCTTAAGTCATTGGTTTCTCTTCTGTAATGTTTCTCATACGACCACCACGACTGTGGTATTTCTCAATCAGCTTTCCACGCTCTTCTTTCATCCGGTCTGTCTCAGGATATATGACAGATCCATAACATTCACCTTCTTCTGGCAAAGTAAAGTTCACCTTTGTTTCATTTACTGAATTGTCTGAAGTATTCATTTTACGTTCACTCCATTCCTTTGCTGATTTGATGTTCCTTTCAATGTTAGTTTCTGGTTGACCAAACTATTTTGGAAGCGATATATCGTCTCGTTGTGGTGAAATTAAATTTGATATTGAAGTATCAGCACCAGGCCATTACCAGATGACATGCCATCCACAGGAATTACCCTAAGTTGATGCTGCAGTAAAATGTTATCAGCTTTTCCCTGCAATCTTGTAGTTCTTCCATAAGTACCGTCTCTATGTTTGTGCTTCCATAGTTTGATATCCTCATCAGTACACCCTTTGATACCAAGAACATTTCCAATTGTCAGGTCGGCGACCGGATCTTCAAGAACAAAAGCTTTCACTTCACCACACAAGAATGGCGTATCAATATGTATCAACGCTAGAGGATAGACCTCAACTCTACCCCCAAAAGTAAAACATCGAGCAGTCTGACCCAACAATCAAGACTCATCTATACATGATCTCCGTACGCTAACCGTCGTACAACCTGTATCCCTCAACACTGACACAACTTTATGTCCTACGTACCCTGGATGCAAGAGTAGACTACCATCTGTATGAACTGCCGATAAACATGGAAGTGGGTGGCCACAAATCAGAATTGGTGTCTCATCTTCATGAAAAAGTGGTCTGCACTCTTCACAACTCTCGCTGTTAAATGTATCTAAGACTACCACCTAATTTGAACTTTCATACTTCCTATTAGGACAATCAAATTGAAGGTGGCCAATACCATTACATACAAAGCATCTGTACTCCTCACGCTGGCTCTTCTGTGGACTACCCGTAGTACTAGTCTGAGGTTCGGCCACAGACTGAGGTTCAGGCTTGTCACAAAACTTTGCTCCATGGCATGGTGACCCGCATTTAAAACCAGCAGGTTTTCTACTACCTAACACTGTCATATTCTGCTGTTTCCTGTGGGATGTACGTAAATCTGTCTCTTTCCACCTTTTATTTACTGCCTTCCTATCATAAGGTCTCTCCCCACTACGAGAACTTTGTTTCCGATATGGTCGTGTTCCATAACTCCGCTTGGCCGCACATGTCGTAAATGTTTCTGGCACCGCTGATTTATGAACCGGTCTGCCTGGATGTGCTGTCATGTACTGCTGCCCTAACTGTGACATTGACAAAATATTTTCCGGTTTTCTCTCCTGAAAAAAGCCAACAAATCGGGGCTACATGAAGACATTACCTTATCATACAAGATCAAATCACACAGGAAATCAAAATCTTTAACAATGCCCGATAGGTCAATCCACCTGTTCAACAACATCTTAATATCTGCGATAAACTCTGCAAAATCTTGCTCACTACTTGGCATCGCACTGTGGAACTTTACCGATAACCGTGCTCATTTAAACTGTACTTGCGTAACAAAGTTTCCCTCACTATGTCATAATTTAATCTATCTTCCACAGTTAATTGGAAAACTGTTTATAACGCTGACCCTCTTAAGTAATCTGTCAACAGTGACACCCACAGTTCTTTATTAATATGTAAGACAGTTGATTTAACTTGAAACCTCTCCAAAAAAACAGTCCATAAAATCTATGGATTCGTTGAAACTGGGAGTTTCAACTTGTACATACTCCCGTACTCTTTTTTTGGATGATGGGTCTACACCCAACTTCTCTACCTCAAGTCTTCTCAATGATACCGCTTTGTCCGCTTCTATCTTTTTCATTTCTTTCTGTGCTTCTGTCTCTTTCATTTCTTTCTGTATCTCTAATCTCTTAGTCTCTTCCTCTGCTTCTACTTTCTTAGTTTCTTCCTCTGCCTCTGCTTTCTTTCTCTCTCGCTCCTCATGTCGTTCTTGTCTCTCCGGCGCCTCTTTAAATTGAGCCTATGCAAAAGCTATGAAATCTTCTCCGGACTTTCCTATCCTCTCACCAACGAGGATAAAATCCATAAGTGTTGACATGATTATGAAAATATCTAACTTATATGCACCTCAAATAC
The DNA here is from genome assembly GCA_024509875.1 of Oreohelix idahoensis. Lineage (NCBI taxonomy): Eukaryota > Metazoa > Mollusca > Gastropoda > Stylommatophora > Oreohelicidae > Oreohelix > Oreohelix idahoensis. The sequence continues at coordinate 52,924 of JAMPIV010011334.1, read as the reverse complement.
TCTAACAAAATGTCAAAATAATATCTTAAATAACCACTAAGATGACTGTACTCGATGTCTATCTCAATAAATTATTATTCCTACAAAACAAACAATGACACAAATGATGATGATAAGCACTACACCCTAATTTAACAAACAACCTGGTAGGTCGGTAACAAAAAAAAGGAAATGTGTCACAGAAGTAATATTGAAATATACATTACCAGACCTCTATAAAAACAGGAGATTGAAAAAATTTACGTATTTACAGGATAGTGTAAGAAAATAATGACTGAAGAATACACCTTATACACAGAACGCCAAAGAGGGAATATAACACACAACCAACAACAAACTGCACGTAAACAACTAATGCAGAAATGCACACTTTATTCGTGAAGGGCAATACAACTGATCCTGTCTACAGGATAGGACCCCTTCTAAGAATAAATATAGCAAAATCCTACAGATGAAATCAAAACACAAATAAATAACATAATCGTCACGCCCAACAACAACATTGAAACAATGAATGCCGAAGGAAGCCTATAGAGCTACCTGGACAAATAAATGAAATATGGCCTTAGAATGATGAACCAAAACAAACTAACAAACTAAGGTTACGTAGCTTTTTCTGGTGTACTGGAATGACAGGCTATGGTAATAAACTAATCTGATTTGTTGTCTCCAAGTCACCTCTGCAGTAGTAACTTTGAGAAGCGCAAACACTACAACAGTTCCTGTGAGGAATATGTTAATACACACTTAGTATATACTTCAAGCTATTAGAACACAAATAAAAATGGAACGGAAGAACTAGAGAGAAGGATGACAGATAGGGTTAGCACAGTTATAGGTAAAGCAGATATAAGCAATGTTTAAGGCAGACAGGAATAGCATAGCTATGGGTAGAGCAGATATAAGCAATGTCTAAGGCAGACAGGAATGGCACAGCTATAGGTAGAGCAGATATACACAAAGTATGATAATTAATTCTAACTGCAATCTAACCTAAACCTACATATAAAGTCATATAGAGAAAGAGTGAAAACTGACGACAGTAGAACAGCAACACTGAAAGTGAACTAGAAAGTAAGTGATAATACTAAAAGTAGAAAGTAGCAGAACTAAACAGAAAAAGCTAAATGTGAAAACATATGTACTCAGTATATGAGAAGAAATACAGATTTCTTAAAAAATACACTGTAAGCACCATATAAAACACAAATTACCTTCTAACTAGAAACTTAGTGCAGCACACCACTAGAACATTAGCATACTAGAGCACGAAAGAATGTTACGTAACTACCTTATTTATCAGATACCTGATTAATACCTAGACTGTACACCTAGGCCTACTGGTAATCACCTTAAACGAGCAACAACAAAATAATATCTAACTAGGCTATATCCAAGGAATCATGATGAACACTAAATGTTTACAGAACTAATACATATACTTAAATTCCAAGCGTGTAGATCTGTTTATAATGTCATCAGCAAGTCCCAAGGCGATGAAAGTATGAGGACGACACACAGCACAGGCACAGCACACACAGTTCAGATTCTGTAGCACCACCGGCTACACACAGTGAAAAACAGGGCTCGTGTTTTCCACCTCACACTGTGTCGAGTAGAACACTGCAACAAAGTTCCCTCCGATAGCTTCACAGATTTCCACAGATCTACTTCTTCTGGTCACAACAGATTCTTCTGAATACACGGCCGCTTCGTCTACGCACCATATAAGCTCTAGTCACAACAAACAGCTTCTACAGCACACCTTTCAACAATCATTCAGACGACGATGCGGTCACTGCATTGCACAGCGAGCTGACTTATATGCCACTAGCGCACGAATACGGTGAGGTGTATAGTTACCGCAATCCTGTCAAAATTGGTTGTGTTGAAAAATAAACTGTAGGCTTCTGATTGAATGACTTTTTATTACTTCAGTGCTGTACCACTTTGGGTTCACTTGTAACATCCAAATAGACGGCCACCAAATGTGACGAGTAGGGTGTATGTGGGTGGATGTAGAAGATCAGACAACACTCATACACCGCTCATCTAACTGACTGTCTAAGGAGTAATACACCAACTTCAACAACCATATCAATCCCCGTGAGTATATTATATCACAAATAAGTCACAATTGGCGCAGGGCCGTTACAATCATTGGAGACAAAACAAATCCCGAGTATTCTGCAATCACTCTGATTCTCGGAATATCTACAGCCACAAAATAGGATACTTCATAAATCCACTGCACAACTCTGGCCTTCTACTTGCGCATTACTATAGACATCCACCTTTCTCTTCTTTACGCTCATCGCTGTCTCCTGTCTGTCATAAAAATTTTGAATCTGTATGACACCACGCTCAAATTCCCCGCTCAAAAACTAGCATAATATTTGAATCTAAAAACTAACTATAGTATTTGAAGCAGTCTAATAACCTAGTCAAATTTACTGCGCACCAAAAATTTATCTAAGAACATAGTACACATTTAACAACCAATCATAGTGCTTTTTTGGGTAAGAATAAAGAAACCTTTTAACTTGGCAATAATGCCTATTTTGTGTTTTTGACCGAACGAATATATTTTATTTCTTAACAACTAAAGATAGTTAAACAAAAGAAAAGGTCTCCAATTATAGCGCTGATATTGCTTAACACATAAGCATAAATATTCACGCATGATAACATTTTATTGTAGTGGAAAAAATTTTTTTAGTGATATTTTCACATCAGGGTAATGCCAATTTTAATTACTTAAAAATTACCCAGATTGAAATGCAAGGAAATAACAAAAGGAAAACCATATAGAACGATAGAGAACAATGGGCCGTTTAATTATCACTTTTGATAATTAAAATCGGTCCGCTAATAACTATAATATATAATATTTAAAATTAGTCAGATTGTACAAACACGCTCAGAACCACATAAGTCACAAGTCTCAAAAATTAACTTTTTGACTTTTCCTCCGATTGGCTGGATGTAGTTCTATAAATAGTAACAAGGTGGTACTATCGGGACCATTAGATTCAAAAATTTACACAGAGCTGACAGCATTGGAAAGATAGAAAGATCAAGTCTTCGCCTACTGTTCTGAAAGCAGTTCTAAGATCCCTTAGAAGGCCCGTTCAGCTTGAGTGTGTATGAATATATTTACCTGAGGGTAAGAAAGATATATTTATTTGCTTATTTTATTAATTATTAACTTGTGAGTAAACAGCCTATGTGTTCCATATTAATTCGAAAGTGAAACTGCCTGCGGGATGTGTTGTGTCACACTGACCTAAGTAGGAATGTGTGTAGTATTTGCAGGCTTGTTCGAAATGACAAAAATGTGTACAATGTTTACAAATATGGTAAGAAATTACGACAGTAAGTGTTAGTAGCGATTTAAATTAGTATTTCTTCTGGAGTGACACACTGTTCAAAGATCATGTGATAAACGTACAGGAGAAGTTAGAATGAAGTAATCAATAGGTCACATACTGTTTTGTACTTAACCTGATTATCGTACGGAAGCCAAGCATGGACTATGGACACTAACAGGGAATTAATACAGAGAAGGAATGATCAACTTGAACGGACTGTAGGCAAAGAGATTTTAGGTCTTGTGCAACTTGTTAGCACAATATCTGACAAAGGGTAAGACTTGATGTTGTTTGTGGGTGAATGAATTAAGGCAGACTTCTACATGGAATGTGGTTGTCCTTTTATTCCAGGTTATATCACGAAAGTACCTCGTGGCTGTATTCAATTGAGAGGAAGTGTGGGAGTTGAGAGGTCCTCATACAACTGGCACCCGACCCCATCTTCTCAGTCAGGAGCTACTAAGTTTGTGGTCCTGACTTGTGCATATATGAATATCAGCAACAAGATTCGAAGATAAGTCCTTTAAAAAGGCCATTATCAGTTTATCCAACTCATTCACCCAAGAGTAATCAAACTAGAATTACAACCTTTGTATGATGAATCGAAAAGACCAGTAAAATAATAAAGAGAACCTACAGCATAGAAATAGCAGACGTTATGACTCATATGAACAGAAACTGTATGTGTAGCTCTCCAGTGAACACTCTACAAATATGGAACAGTTTTTCCAATATATTTATTTTCATGTGTGAATATCATTTTATTGCTTTTGAATTTTCCTGACCTGAAAAGATTGAGGTTCAGGACAATTAAATTGTACATAAAACTTTCACACAGTCTTGCTTAATAATTTTATTAAAGTTAAAGTTCTGTTTGAAATCAATACCTGTTAAATTAAATAAATTACCCTAGACAATTTGCCAAATAAAACAACACAGTTAATCTTTAATCTTTGTGGGATCTCCAGAGGTAGCAGTTAGGGACTCAGAGTACATCATCATCATCTTCTCTGAGAACTTACATAGCTTGACCCCACTTTGATGTCTATACACCCTTGCTCTTTTCAGAGAATGGGGTATTACTTATAAGACCAGTCTCTTATCGGGCACTATCCTGGTATCATCTGATACACCTATTTGTTCAGGATATCCCATAGTTTATTAACATCAAAACCTCTTATGACATATTGGTTTTCTGTCTGGGATTTTTCCATCATACCCTGGGGCTCTTACTGTAGGGAATAATAAATAACATAAAATTAAACAACTTGTGGTGAATTGGACGAGCTGTCATTGGCTATAGTTAAGTAAGTTAGTTAGTATTTGCTAATTGATTATATAAGTGTTAATAATTTGTGTGCGAGTGAAAGAGAATGGCAGACTTGGCCAAATTTAGATCTGCAACAGTACAGGCGGCAAAATAACTTGCCATGAGTGGGGACGCGTTGATTCAGTATGTTACTACTGAATGTGATAAATTTATAGAACGGGATAGAGAAGATAGGAAGTTAGAAGCAGAAAGGAAATTAGAGGCTGATAGGGAGGCTAGGAAATTAGAGTCTGATAGGGAGGCTGAAGTCAAAAGGTTACAGTTAGAGGCTGAAAGGGAGGCTAGGCAGATGGAGGCTGAGGCTAAGAAATTGCAGATGGAGGCTGAAAAAGAGGAAAAACGTTTGCAAAAGGAACATGAGTTAAGACTAAAAGAAATGGAACTTCAAGGACATGTTACAGATAACACTAGTCAACAACCAAAATGTACCAGAAATGAAAATAGCTGATCTTAACTAATTTTGGTGTGCTGAAAACGAAAATGACATTTTAAAATGTTGATTGGCTCTAGTTTTCAAGATATATGCTGCTAGTTTATTTAATTACGGTCAATTTATATATAGTACGCAACTGTTGTGGGCGATTGCATAATTTTTTCTAATGACCAATAAAAATGTTACTAGAAGTTGATGATGCAATCCTACCTATGATTACATCACCTTTGTGTATAAATATCGTATCTCTAATAAAATTGTGCCACTGGTTAGTGCATTTGTCCTTATCAAAAGTATCTTAGTTAGAAATGCCTAGGACATGTGTGAACAGTGCTAATAATTTCTGTTATATATGTGGTGAGGTGACATTTCTTTCACAAAAACGAAATATAACTAAAGTGTTTAAGAAGGCGTATAGTTTGTATTTTGGCTGCAGAATAGGAGATCAAGATAAGAGCTGGGCGCCACACATATGCTGCAATACATGTGCAGCACATCTTAAACTGTGGTTGACTTGCAAAAAGCAAGCTACGCCTTTTGCAGTTCCAATGATTTGGAGAGAGCCCACTTATCATCTCAACCACTGTTACTTGTGAATGGTCCTTCTAATTGGGAAAGGTATATCAAACAAGAAAAAATGGACTCTGGAATATCCAAACATCCCCTCTGCAATACGTCCGGTACCACATGGCGATGACCTACCGGTTCCCAAAGTGCCAGAATATATTTCAGCTGGCTGCTTCCACTGATGAAGAAGAGATCTGAATTTACCGAAGAACAAGACGGAGCTTTTGGGTTACAGATTGCAACAGTGGAATCTCCTGGCAGAAGATGTTACAATTTCTGTGTATAGGAACCACCAGAAGCCGCTTATTACATTCTTTTTCAAAGAAGGTGACCTTTCTGCGTGCGACAACATTTCTGGTTTAATGGCAGAACTCAAAATCAACTACATACCGGAAGAGTGGAGGCTTTTCATTGATTCATCCAAGACGAGTCTTAAAGCTGTTTTGTTGAATAATGGTAATGTGTAACCGTCAATTCCAGTTGGTCACGCAGTTCATATGAAAGAAACTTATGAAAACATTAAGCAGCTTTTGAAGTGTATAAACTACGATCATCATCATTGGTCACTTTGCGGTGACTTAAAAGTGGTCGCTCTTTTGCTTGGACTACAAGGTGGATACACCAAGTATTGTTCCTTTCTCTGTGAGTGGGATAGCCGTGCAGGAAGTGACCATTACATCAGAAGACATTGGCCAATCAGGCAGTCATTGCAGCCTGGCAGTAAGAACGTTGAGAACCCAGCACTTGTCGACACCAGCAAGATTTTGTTGCCACCCTTGCACATTAAGCTGGGACTCATGAAAAACTGTGTCAAGGCAATGGATAAAACAGATGAGGCTTTCAAATACCTTATCAGAAAATTTCCAAGACTGAGTGAAGCTAAAATAAGAGAGGGAGTATTTGTTGGTCCGCAAATTTGAAACCTTCTTCATGATGACGAGTTTCTTTGCGTGTTGCATGGCAAGGAAAAAGCAGCATGGCTAGCATTTAAGTCAGTGGTGGACAATTTTCTTGGAAACAGCAGAAATGATAATTACAATGAAATTGTAGAAAATCTCCTTCTGAAGTATAACAGTCTTGGCTGCAACATGTCTTTGAAAATTCATTTTCTGGATTCTCATCTGGATTTCTTTACGTCAAACTATGGAGCGGTCAGTGATGAGCATGGTGAACGATTTCACCAGGACATTGCTGCTATGGAGACTAGGTATCAAGGCAATTGGAGCCCGTCAATGCTTGCTGATTACTGTTGGACTGTGACAAGAGACCCCTCATCGATTGACTACAAGAAGCAAGCAAAGAGAGCTCGAACAGCGACTGAATAATGACGGAATGGGTCCAAACGTGCCTTTTTAAAACATGATATGTGAACTTTAAATAATGTTTTTATTTTTTCTATCATTTTATGTTGAAATATCAATTAATTGAGTATGTAACCACAATTTTTATAATGCTAAAGTAGAAAGACTAGCTGTTCACCCCAGAGAATTAAACAAGCATACATTATTTGTATTACTGTAATGTAAATTCATCATTAAAAAAAAAACCAGAGCCAATTGGTGAATTTCATTATGATATTTGAAATCAGCATGTTAAAATAAATAAGAAATGGTATATTTAATTTCTGGTACAAATAACGTTTGAAAATTTGTTGACTAGGTAATGGAAGCAGCCCAACTACCTCTGACACTAGTGTAAGTCAGGGTGCCTCAAATTCAGCCATGAATTTCCATTTAGACCCATTTATCTGAAAGAAATGGTCATGATGGAGCAGTTAAGAGAGTCCACGGCTCCAGACTTGAGAAAATTTCTCATGGAACATGGTGCAGAGAGGTTGGGGGAGATTCTCAATGTTGCATAGAGATATCAGGCAGCTCAGACACAAGTAGCTGGAGTTAAAAAGAAACAAGCAGAGAGTAATAAAACCCCACAAAACCAGAATAATTTTGATAATAGGGATTAACCACATAGATTTAAACAAAGTAATGATAGGCCTAGATTTGATCATAGAGACAGAAACCCTCAGGTAAATGAAAAGAAACCCTACAGACCAGAAGGAAAATGGTGTAAAATTTGCAAGTTAAATAATCATCATACAAAAGAGTGAAGGAAGAGAAACCCTCCATATTTCGCTGCATGCCTTAAAACAGGAAAAATGGGAAAGAAGGAACTGTCTACAGGACAGCAAGAACCTCACCATCCCCCTGTATGTGAAGAAGTAGTATGTAATGGGGCCACTATCAAGTGCCTTTATGATACAGGATTGGATTTTGACTCAGTTTTGTGTTCTAACCTAGTGCACCCAGATCAATATACCACAGAAACAGCGGAAATACAAGGGACAACTAAGGACGTAACAACCATGACACTTCCCATTGCAAGAATAGAGGTAAAAACGCGCTATGTGGAAGGAGTGATTAGAGCAGCAGTGATAAATGAACCAATCTGCCCCCTGATATTGGGGTGTATATATGTGTTTTTGGGAAGTCCCAAAAGACCAGTGATTATGGCAGCAGTACAGACCAGGTCACGGTCAAGGAAGGAGGAGGATAACCCAATAAATACTCATCCAGAGGAGATGAGGAAAGCACAGGCTGAGGATAAGTCATTAGAGCCGTGTTTTAAAAAACTACCAAAAAGCCATCCCCCCCCCCCCCCCCGCCCCAAACAAAGGAGAATTTTATATGAAGAATAAGTTGATGTATAGGAAGGCTGGAACAGGATCCAATGGTCATTGACTACTAGTTCTTCCATCTTCATATAGGGAAAAGGTTATGGCACAAGCACATGTTGTACCAGACAGTGGACATACAAAAATTGGTACCACCTGTCAACGGACATTTGTGAAATTCTATTGGCCAGGCGTAGCTGCAGACATTGCAAAATTTGTGGAGGCCTGTGATCAATGTAGCAAGGTCACATCCCCAAGTTGGGAAAATAATAATCAGGATCTAGAAAAGCATTGTGGCAAACCTAAGCCTGAAAATAAAAATAAATATGATAAGTTAGACACGGTGGATAGGAAAACCCCTTTTCACACACAGTCTTCACATAAACCAGTTAGAATGGCAACTCTGCGTATGGTACGAAGTGAAAACACAGTCCAGACCACCCCGACACACCCCCGGCCGGAATTCGTGGAACTGGCTAAAAATAGAATCAGTTGTCAGCCAAATTTGAAACCGAAACTGAGGGATTCCGCCAGAAGAGTTGGGAGCGGGCGTTTGACCATTTGGCCTAATGTCAAGCTCACTTCAACATACGGCTATTAACTTAGCATTATAATGGCACCGGCAACACTGTTATTTGGCCGGCCCATTAAAGGTCCATTGGAAGCCTTATTGAGGACACGGACAGATGAGAAAGCAGAAGAAAATGTAACCTCATCATACCAGTATGTGAACGAGTTGACCTCTCGGTTAAAAACTGGCTGGAAATTAGCGAATGATAATCTGAGGAAAGCAGAAAGAAACATGCTGAGTATTATAACCGGAAAGCGAAGGATAGGGAGCTTGCTGTGGGGGAGAAGGTGCTTCTTCTGTTACCCGGCAGCAGCAACAAACTTCAGATAGGATGGCAGGGTCCATACACAGTTCTGGAAAAGGTACTAGAACTAATTACAAGATAGACAAGAAGGAAAAGGAAAAAGTCTATCATGTGAACCTCCTCAAGAAATACCATAATAGAAGAGTTTTGGAAGGTGCACATTTAATGACCTTGGCCATAGCCACAGAAATGAAAAATGAACCTCTCACCTCTTATGAATACCCCCTGAAACCCTGCGAAACTCCTGCACAGGTAAAAGACAGCAACCACCTGACAAAAGAGCAGATGGAGAAGGTTCTGGAGAATCATACAGACGTGTTAACGGACAAACCGGGGCACACCAACTTGTTGGAGTATGATATGAAATTGCTAGACCCAACACCCATCTGTATGAGAGCCTATACTATCCCATTTGCTAAGGAACAAGCTTTAAAAGGAGAGATGGAATATTTATTGCAAGAATGAACTATTTCTCATAGTGAATCTCCTTATAGCTCCAGTGTGGTATTGTTGAGAAAACCCTCTGGGGAACTTAGACTGTGCATAGATTACAGGAAACTGAATGCTGTCACAGAAAGTCAGGTGGATCCATTACCTGATACTAATCAACTGTTTGCCAGATTGAATAAGGCAAAATATTTTTCAAAGGCAGATCTCAGTAAAGGATATTATTGTCGCAAAATCTGCGAGAATAATCGCTCTACAACAAGTTAGTTATTTGAAAAATACATGCTGGCGAGGTGAAAGAGAGGAAAAAGATGGCCGTCTTGTGCAAAATTTTGTTTGACGATTGTCAGTGGAAAAATTGAAAATCTAAACCAATATCAAACTGACCATAAAAATTATATGGTAGTATAGCTTAGAGTCCACTGAGAAAGAATGGGCTTTAAATAATATGATAGTCCCAGTATTAGCCAAGTTATTGAGAAAATAATAAATGTCTACGGACTGACTGTTGTTCCTGCTTGTTTTTTTTTAACGTCAGTAGGGGACGCCAGCTTAGAAATAGCGGCATTGAGGTACATTCAAATTCGCTTGGGTAAAAAGAGTATAGGGGGAAAGGGGAGCGGTAGGAAAATGTAATCCAAAACGAAACATCTTTTTGTATTGGCATAACTAAAGCAGACTGGCCAATCGACTACCAGACGCAGAGTTTGTTTGGAATTAATTTTGGTTTTTCAAAAACTGCATTTGAATTCTGGTAGTCGCAAGCTTTCGATTGGCCAGTGCTACTAAATATTAGCAAAAAGCTTTCACTGTTCATTGCCATTTGAAAAATAGTTTTCATTCAAATACGCTGAGAACAGCTGTGTTAAATTTAAACTTAAATATAGAGAAATATTCACAGTCTGGGCAGTCCAAAGGAAACTGAGGCCACTTCTTTGCAAAGTCAGCGTCATTTGTTTATATTTCTTGAATTTTGGTAAGGATGCTCTATGAATTTAATATGTTTAATCCAACTACAAAGTTAGATACTGCTATTGGGAAAAGGGAAGGACATGCCGGGAGCAGACATTGTTGAGTCCTCACATTGAACTGTATCTAACTGATGTATGTTGTCATGATTATGTTTGAATATTATTGCATTAGAATATATTAGTAAGCCTCCGTATTCAATGAACACTGTTTAACATGCCTGAAGCATTTATATTTGAAAAGAAAAGAAGAGAAGATCATATCAAAGGAAATGTGGTTACTCCACATTATTGTACTCATGAAAAATATTTAAACGTACAGTGGCGTATCTGCCATAGGGACCTGAGGTGTGGTCACAGCAAGGTGGCAGTCATGTAAAATTAGGGGCGAGTGCACCTGTAATGCACGCGAGGCTGACCCCATATCACCGTAGGAAAATAATAAAAATATTAGTGATCAGATATAAAAGGCCAGGGTGTCCTTTTGTTGCAGAGGTTCTATTTCCTGTTGCCAGCTGGTAACAGGAAACCTGCTGAGTAAGAATAAAGCCAACAAGTCTCCGACCAGTCGTTTATGCTGTCAAAGATAACAGTAGGAGCTTTGGCGTGTGGTGAAATCGAGATTTTCTGCAACGACACATTGTACGAGTAATATCTTTCAACAAGGAATCCCAGGTGATGTGTTTGGCATCTGGGTATATCTGACATTTTCGTGAAAAATAAACACTAGTATTTCAAAACAATACTCAGGACGTTTATGGGGGTAGGATGATACTACAGCCACTCATACACAGTGACTCTCCCTCGTAGAAGAATAAAGTGTAAGCTGTGAACATTCCAATAGGAAAGACATACGAGGGGCGTTCAGAAAGTAATGCACCACATCGTTTTTCTCAGCTAATAATGAAGATAGAAGCATGAAATTGTGCACACTTCAAATATGGCATGTGCCAATTGTGTGCACCAAATTGCACCGCAACCAGCCAAATATTACGGCTGGCCTAAACCGTTGAAATGGAGCGTATTAGCAACTTGCGTTATAAACAGCGAATTGTGATGGAATTTCTCGTTGCAGAGAAGGAAACTGTTGTGAATATTCACAAGCGTCTATGTGAAGTGTATGGAAGTTTTGCAGTCAACAGGAGTACAGTCAGTTGCTGGATTCAGAGAATCAAAGAATCAGAAAGTGGAGATATGGAGCTGCTTGATCGGCCGCGCTGTGGATGTCCTGCCACAGCCACCAACGCAGAAATGTTGAAATGCGCTGAGGGCATTATTCTTACTGATAGGCGAATCACTACTCAACAATTGGCCTTACAAAGCAATTTCTTCTGAATTGTTGGAGCGTTTCAATGCTGATGGATAGAACTTTTTAGCTAAGATCGTTACAGGCGACGAAACCTGGGCACATCATTTTGAACCTGAGACAAAAAGACAGTCAATGGACTGGCATCATCCGCAATCACCAGGAAGAAAGAAATTCAAGACAATTCCTTCAGCTGGAAAGGTCATGATCACTGTCTTTTGGGACATTGAAGATTTGATTCTTGTGGACGTTATGCCAAGAGGAGAGACAATCAATTCGCAAGCTTACATTAAGACATTGAAAAAACTCAATCAACGTTTTCACAGAGTTCGGCCGCACAAGAATCCAGTAGACCTGCTTCTCCTTCACGACCATGCACGCCCTCACACAAGTCAGGCATCACGGGAAGCAATCACCAGATTGGGTTGGACTGTATTACCCCATCCACCTTATAGTCCCGATTTGGCACCCTCTGATTTTCATCTATTTGGTCCACTTAAAGGGGACAAGGCTTGAAGATGATGAAGGAGTGATTCATGCAGCGAAGAAATGGCTACATGATCAAGACAAAATCTGGTACGGGCTAGGAATACATGCACTTGTTTCGCGCTGGCATAAAGCCGTACAAGTTGATGGGGATTATGTTGAATAATACCGATGTTTACATGATATATCCATGTATATTGTGTATAAATTTCATGCTTTTTGAATAAACAGGTCCTGAGAAAAACGATGTGGTGCATTACTTTCTGAACGCCCCTTGTATATGGACTTTAGAGTTATTGGACACATTGTCCACACATAATTTTAGTTGATCTTTTCTGTAAACTATCTTGTCCTCATTTTCAAAGATATGACTGGATAGGCAAAATAAATTGTATAGAAAAAGATTCATTTTTAAAGAACAACTTAACCACTGGTTTTAATTCACTTCCTCATAGAAAATTAAAGTGTTTTATGTTGTGTACCATCATTTCATTTCTCCCCTAGACACTAGGTACACCATACACCAGACACTAGAGCCAAAATAGTGACCGTGTGAGATCTAGGGAGGTAGCGTTAGGTTCCCTGCACATAATTCATCATTATCATTTATAGAGTCAGGGGCCTACATGTGCTTGACCTCACACGGTTAATACAGACACGGATATCATTCTTGTAGGATACCATCATAACCTCCCCAGCAAAATCAAACTTTGCTACAATTATCAGATTCCAGTGAAGCCTGAGATTCGACCTTATCTGGCCTATAGCACCTCGGAAGGGCACTATGAGTTCAATATGTTGCCTTTTGGATTGAAGAATGATCCGAGTGTGTTTTTCAGAATGATGAGAAAATTGTTGGATCCCCTGAAAAATCCGTGTATCACTAATTTCATGGATGACATCCTCATCGCCACTGAAACATTTGAAGAACATTTAGACTCTCTAAATATGTTATTTGACAGACTCAGAGAGGCAAATCTGACATCTAGACCCACAAAATGTTGTATTGGCTGCAAGGAATTGGACACACTGTACATCAGGGTAGCATGACCCCTGATCCTAATAACTTAGAACAATTACAGAGAGCACCCAGACCACAGACTAAGAAGGATGTGAGATCCTTTGTCTCACTGTGTGGATTCTACCAAAAATAAATCCAGAATTTTAACTCTCTGTGTGCTCCTCTGACAGATCTTACCTGTAAAGGGAAGCCAGACAAAATAGAGTGGTCAGCAGAATGTGAGCTGGCATATAATGAGCTGAAGCACAATCTCACCAGTAAGCCCATATTGAAACTACCTGATTTGAGTCAGGAATTCGTGGTGAGAACAGACGCTAGTAATGTGGGATTGGGAGCCACGTTGTTACAAAGGTACTCATCACCAGACGGAGAATTGAACCCCGTTGCTTATGCCAGCCGCAAATTGAACAGAGCGGAGCAAAATTACTCCACAGTAGAAAAAGAATGTTTAGCCTTAGTTTGGGCAATCAAGAAATTCCAGATCTATTTGTATGAGAGGCATTTCGTGGTCCAAAGCGATCATCAGCCACTGGTTTTTCTTGCTCAAGCAAAACATGGAAATGCACGATTGTTAAGGTGGTCTCTTCCCATCCAACCTTACTCGTTTACCATTGAGTACATTCCTGGATCGCAGATCGTTGGGGCAGATTTCTTGAGTAGGCATCCACCTGCAGGAATCCACGATAACACTAAGGCATAGTAGAGTCAATTTGAACGTGATTGTAATACAGATATGAAAGCTGCACTAGTGGTTCACGCTTTTCAAACGGGTGAGATATGTCTTAAAAATTTTGAATCTGTATGACACCACGCTCAAATTCCCCGCTCAAAAACTAGCATAATATTTGAATCTAAAAACTAACTATAGTATTTGAAGCAGTCTAAGAACCCAGTCAAATTTACCGCCCAAAAAAATTTATCTAAGAGCATAGTACACATTTAACAAGCAATCATAATGCTTCTATTTTGGTAAGGATAAAGAAACCTTTTAACTTGGTAACAATGCCTATTTTGTGTTTTTGACCGAACGAATATATTTTATTTCTTAACAACTAAAGATAGTTAAACAAAAGAAAAGGTCTCCAATTATAGCGCTGATAGTGCTTAACACATAAGCATAAATATTCACGCATGATAACATTTTATTGTAGTGGAAAAATTTATTTTAGTGATATTTTCACATCAGGGTAATGCCAAATTTAATTACTTAAAAATTACCCAGAATGAAATGCAAAGAAATAACAAAAGGAAAACCATATAGAACGATAGAGAACAATGGGCCGTTTAATTATCACTTTTGATAATTAAAATCGGTCCACTAATAACTATAATATATAATATTTAAAATTACTTAGATTATACAAACACGCTCAGAACCACATAAGTCACAAGTCTCAAAAATTAACTTTTTGACTTTTCCTCCGATTGGCTGGATGTAGTTCTATAAATAGTAACAAGGTGGTACTATCGGGGCCATTAGATTCAAAAATTTACACCGAGCTGACAGCATTGGAAAGATAGAAAGATCAAGTCTTCGCCTACTGTTCTGAAAGCAGTTCTAAGATCCCTTAGAAGGCCCGTTCAGCTTGAGTGTGTATGAATATATTTACCCGAGGGTAAGGCAGATATATTTATTTGCTTATTTTATTAATTATTAACTTGTGAGTAAACAGCTTATGTGTTCCATATTAATTCGAAAGTGAAACTGCCGGCGGGATTTGTTGTGTCACACTGACCTAAGTAGGAATGTGTGTAGTATTTGCAGTCTTGTTCGAAAAAAAAATGTGTATAGTGTTTGCAAATATGGTAACAAATTACGACAGTAAGTGTTAGTAGCGATTTAAATTAGTATTTCTTCTGGAGTGACACACTGTTCAAAGATCATGTGATAAACGTACAGGAGAAGTTAGATGAAGTAATCAATAGGTCACATACTGTTTTGTACTTAACCTGATTATCGTACGGAAGCTAAGCATGGACTATGGACACTGACAAGGAATTAATACAGAGAAGGAATGATCAACTTGAACGGACTGTAGGGAAAGAGATTTTAGGTCTTGTGCAACTTGTTAGCACAGTATCTGACAAAGGGTAAGACTTGATGTTGTTTGTGGGTGAATTAATTAAGGCAGACTTCTACATGGAATGTGGTTGTCCTTTTATTCCAGGTTATATCACGAAAGTACCTCGTGGCTGTATTCAATTGAGAGGAGTGTGGGAGTTGAGAGGTCCTCATACAACTGGCACCCGACCCCATCTTCTCAGTCAGGAGCTACTAAGTTTGTGGTCCTGACTTGTGCATATATGAATATCAGCAACAAGATTCGAAGATACGTCCTTTAAAAAGGCCATTGTCAGTTTATCCAACTCATTCACCCAAGAGTAATCAAACTAGAATTACAACCTTTGTATGATGAATCGATAAGACCAGTAAAATAATAAAGAGAACCTACAGCATAGTAATAGCAGACGTTATCACTCATATGAACAGAAACTGTATGTGTAGTTATTCCAGTGAACAATCTACAAACATGGAACAGTTATTCCAATATATTTATTTTCATGTGTGAATATCATTTTATTGCTTTTGAGTTTTCCTGACCTGAAAAGATTGAGGTTCAGGACAATTAAATTGTACATAAAACTTTCACATAGTCTTGCTTAATACTTTTATTAAAGTTAAAGTTCTGTTTGAAATCAATACCTGTTAAAATCAGTACATCATCATCATCTTCTCTGAGAACTTACATAGCTTGACCCCACTTTGATGTATATACACCCTTGCTCCTTTCAGAGAAGGGGGTATTACTTATAAGACCAGTCTCTTATCGGGCACTATCCTGGTATCATCTGATACACCTATTTGTCCAGGATATCCCATAGTTTATTAACATCAAAACCTCTTATGACACTGTCTACTTTCTACTCTCTACTGACTCAACTCTCTACTGACCCAACACAGTACTGACACAACACACATCTCTCTCTGACTGACCCCTTTCATTCGTATTCACCAAACACATGAAAACCGTCTACACTCCACTGAACTTCATTCACGCTTGACTATAGCTTGCAGCTTGTCTTAATCAAGGCTCACAACATTGCGTGTAACTAAAATACTACAACTCAAGCATACCCAACTCACAACAACTCAAATGACTAATAAAACTCTCGCTGGAGCATGGGAACATTCATACATGCATAACACCCTCAAAACACTCCGTGACATCCCCACACATATGTTGTAAATCTGCTTCCATATTTCAAAATGACAGATAACCTCATTGCTTGCGTTGATATAGTGGGTCTGATGGCAGCAATACACAACAACTACAAAGAGAACGATTGGAGGCTGTTCATTGATTCTTCCAAGTTTAGCTTAAAAGCTGTGCTGC
This sequence comes from Oreohelix idahoensis, assembly GCA_024509875.1. NCBI lineage: Eukaryota > Metazoa > Mollusca > Gastropoda > Stylommatophora > Oreohelicidae > Oreohelix > Oreohelix idahoensis. The sequence continues at coordinate 36,054 of JAMPIV010011334.1, read as the reverse complement.
TCCATAATGGAAACGATTTACCATTTGTTCCACTCGGATGTGCAGTCTACATGAAAGAAACGTACAACAACATGAAACAACTGTTACACACCATCAACTATGACAAGTATAAGTGGCAGATTTGTGGTGACCTGAAGGTCTTTGCCGTCTTGATGGGGCTACAGCAAGGTTACACACAGTTTTGCTGTTTCCTCTGTCTGTGGGACAGCCGTGTCAGGACTTCCCACTGCAAGAAAAAGGATTGACCCCAACGACAATCACTTGAGCCGGGGAAAAAGACTGCACAAAATCAATGAAGGTGTATTTGGATCGGTCAGCTTTCGTGATTTTCCGAGAACAGCGTTTTGATGATTTCTCACAGATGATGAAAAGTTAGCTTGTAGTGCTTTCCAGCAAGTGGCCACAAACTTTCTTGGAAACAATAAGGCTGACAATTACCAGGAGCTTGTAGAAACCCTCTTGCCTCACTACGAGAGACTAGGGTGCAACATGTTTTTGAAATTACACTTTTTACACTCTCATCTGGATTTCTTTCCTGCTAACTGCGGTGCTGTCAGCGACGTGCATGGGGAACGATTTCATCAGGACATTACTGCCCTCGAAAAAAGGTACCAAGGCAAAAACTAAAAAAAGGCAATGCTAGCAGACTATTGTTGGAACCTTGTGAGAGATGCTCCAAAAACTCATTACAAGCGACAGGCAAAAAGTCATCGCCGTGAATCATTTCCGCTATGAGCATTATCATATGGTATGTATATGCAAATGTGTAAAATTTGTTGTATAGATATTTTAAAACAAAAACTAGAGCTAATCTGGCGTTTTAACGGCCATTTTCATATTCAGCAGCAAAAGCCGCGCTAGCGTGGTGGTTACAACACCGCTCTGGCGACCGGGTGATTCAGGATCAAACCCGGGGGACGGCATTTGAGGATTTTTCGTCGACCGGGATTTGGACTGGATTAACTCGAGACCTGGCGAGAACATTTGAAGAAATGTCGTCGACCAGGGATTGGCGGCTCCTGATCCGACCCAGCTCTAATGGGTACCTCCGAAATCGGCCAGCATCTGCCTGAATGGCGAGGGACACCTGTCTCTGTACAAGAAAAGGGATACTCACGCAAAATCAATGTCAGGCTAGACATTCATAATAACCTGAGATTTCGCCTCGAGTATTAGCGGGCGTACGGGAAAAAAATATTCAGCAGCCTAAACAACCTACGGATAACTTGGTTTAATCTCAGATACACACAAAAAGTTAAAATTTATTGTCCAGTGAATTATTGACCATTTTAGATGTTATTTGAAAATAACCAACTGCTGCAGAGGTTCTAATGGCAGCGGAAAGCACCAACGGACACGTTGGTTTCTTCACAGTTAGTAGTTGCAACGCTGAGGAGCCACAATAATGAAAACCTGACTAAGAATAATTCTCCATACATTGTGTCAACGATTCAAAAGGATTGTGATAAATGGATCCAATCTTATTGTAGCATCCCGGCAATGAAGAGGCTGACCGATTGGTAAAGGAAAGTAGAAAGCTACTTCAACCTGATACAAGCAAAACCTTGGAAGAGTCAAAGAGTTTTATCAGAATCAGATACAGAAACATATGAGATGCAGAGCATCAAGGAACACACAAAATCGTGCATATTACCAGGTCAGCAGAAGAGAACAAATGATAATCTTCAGACCGCACGTACTACAAAAGATTGGGATACCATCTATTCAACAAGCTAAAGATAGGACAAACTGTAAAGAGTAGATCTGATGGAGAGGAAATAATCCTGAAAATGCTTGGGTCGACAGATTAGATTATGGGTTTTCGTTGCTTGAATACGTGACTAGCTATGATGTTAGGTTAAATTATGATAGGGGAATTCTCTCGTATGTTCGAGAAGTTTCGAAAGTTAGAAAGCGTGTGAACGCTGGTCAGTTCAATTGTGTAGAGGTATGCACTCTGAACTGTTTTGAGCTACGGGTGTTTTAGCTATTTGTGGCTAGCCCGGGCAGGTATGTAGACTGAGCGGGGTTTATGAACAGCGGGAGTCTCGTGATTGGTTTAGGCGGGAGATGTGTGATCCCCGGCGCAGTGGGTTTTTAGAGAGTGTTTTTGGGCATGGACTGAAGTGGTCATACCTTGTGTGTTTTCGATGGTATGCCTGTACAGTGTTGAAGATAAGAGGCCATGATTTGTGTAGGCCATTATTTCCTGAGAGAGGATAATTTTGTGAAGACATGTCGATAGGTGATATTATTGCAAACTGCCAGGTGTGCAGTATTGTGTGTATTTTGAGAGGTAAGGATCCATTGACTTATATTGTTTATATCATCGCGCTAAGATGAGTGAAGGCGAGATTATTGCAGACTGCCGGGTATGGAGTCTTGTGAGAAATTGCTAGTAGGATTCATTATTATATTATTAGAGCGCTGATGGGAAGCGTATCTTTGAGGAGGCCATATTTATATTAGCACGGTAATGATGACCGTTTGCTAAAGGATCCAAGATTATATATTATAGCGCTAATGTGAAGGATCCATTATTATATGATTATTAGAGCGCTGATGGGAAGCGTATCTTTGAGGAGGCCATATTTATATTAGCACGGTAATGATGACCGTTTACTAAAGGATCCATTATTATAGTAAAGCGCTGATGTGAGGGGTATCTTTAAGGAAGCCATTGATATTGTAGTATCTTGACGATTCTGAGAAGTGGAGTACTGTATTACTGTGAAGAATAACTAATCTTCCTCTTTTTGAAGATGGCCTGGATTCGGCAGCGCCACCCCCCGGGCAACGGTTTTGACTGGCCGGCAGAACTACATGAGTAAATTGAAAAGGGGAGGTCCCCCTTAAACAGTACACACAACTGCTGGCCGAACGGGCGGATGATCAATAATATTTTGACAACGGCTTCTAGGGCAGGAGTTGGAAAGGCCTGGTATCGGGCTGAGGGCGCATCATGGACTGTAATGGTAAGCGGCCAGAACCATCCAGAAAGCAATGGCAAACTACTGGATGTACAATGCCAACAAATCCATAATGGCTAATCTGAATACTACACAAAGATCTGGTGGTGAGGCCCCCAGGCCAGGCAGATCATATTTAACTGGGGAAGAGATCGTTGGCAGCGTCAGTACAGGTAATCGTGATGACGGCCAAAAGCCTGACTGTGTTACCACGGAAAACCATGTCATCGGTCTTAGAAAAATAATCAAAATAGGAACATGGAACGTCAGAAGCTTATACCAAGGAAAACAGTACATAGTGAAGAACGAGATGGAAAGGCTAAACATCGATATCCTGGGCATCTCAGAGCACAGATGGTCGGGCCAGGGACACTTTTCGATTCCATCAGGAGGAACATTCATATACTCAGGCAAAGAGAGAGGAGGTCAGAGCGGCGTCGGCTTCTACCTGTCTAAAAGGACAGCTGCCTCCCTATTAGGATATAATCCCATAAATGACCGCATTGTCACAATCAGACTGAAAGGAAAAAGAAAGAACATCACAATTATACAAACATATGCGCCAACAGCAGCTGCTGAAGAACAGGAAATTGAAGATTTTTACAATGAACTGCAAAATGCATTAGAGAAAGCAAATAAGCAAGATATTAGGATAATAATGGGAGATTTTAATGCCAAAGTTGGAAACGAAAGATTAGAACATGAAAAAAGAGTGAAAGGAAGTTATGGATTGGGCCAGAGAAATGAGAGAGGAGAACGCTTGACAACATTCTGCCTAGAAAACAACCTAGTCATCACGAATACTCTTTTTATGCAACACCCTAGAAGACTATATACATGGACGTCACCGGACGGAAAAAGCAAGAACCAAATAGATTATATCTTAATACAACAAAGGTGGCGATCTTGTATCTCATCCATCAAGACGTTCCCAGGAGCAGACTGTGACTCCGACCATGAACTTCTTGCTGCAAACTTCAAGATCAAATTGAAAAAAGTCGTTACAAGCGACAAAGTAATACGTTATGACACAAGCGCCATACCAGAAGAGTACAGTGTCGATATTCAGAACAAATTTGACATTCTTATGGCAGTACAGGAGGAAATGACACCAGATGAACTTGCCAATAACATCAGAGATGTATATATTACAAATGCACAGAGGTTAATTCCTAAAAGAAGTATAAAGAGACGAGAATACATCTCAGACGAAACACTGAAGTTGGTGGTAGAGAGAAGAAAAATGAAGTCCAAAAAAGATACAGAAAATCAGGAGTTGTACAAGGAATACACAAAGCAGATTAAAAAACGAGTCAGACAAGACAAACAACAATACATAAACGACACCTGCAGGAAAATAGAGGAAATGCGCGAACAGGGATTGAGTAAGAATATGTTTTCTGAAGTAAGAACATTGAAAAACAGCAACTTTAAATCATCACCTCGAGCAATAAACGACAAGAAAGGCGACACTCTAACAGAACGTAAAGATATTCTGAACAGATGGAAGGAGTACTGTCAAGAAATGTATACGGAAATAAACAAAGCGGCAGATAACAACGTCATGAATGAAGCGGAACGTGAACCAGAACCTACCATAGAGGAAGTCCGGAATGCAATCAAACACTTAAAAAGTGGAAAATCTCCTGGTTGTGATGAAATAACAGCTGAAATGATACAGGCAGGAGGAGAAGGCAGCGCTCGTATATACCATGCATTATGCTGCAAGATCTGGCAAAGCGGAATTTGGCCCAAGGAATGGAAACGATCAATTTACATACCCTTGCCAAAAAAGGGCAACCTGAAACTGTGCACAAACTACAGAACTATAGCTCTTATAAGCCATGCCAGCAAAATACTTTTACAAATCATAATGAAAAGGATGCAACAAAAGCTAGAAACAGAAATAAATGAAGTACAGGCGGGTTTTCGACCAGGTAGAGGCACTAGAGATCATATATTCAACATGAGGATCATCATAGAAAAGTGTAGAGAATTCAACGTTGACCTACATACTTGTTTCATTGATTACACCAAAGCTTTCGATTGTGTACAACATCAGCAGTTATGGGCTATTATGAAAAATATGGGATTTCCAAACCACCTTATACAACTCATCGCACTGCTGTACCAAGAACAACAGGCAGCCGTAAGAATAGAGGGGGAAACATCAGAATGGTTTGAAGTACAGAAAGGAGTAAGACAAGGCTGTACCCTTTCCCCTTACCTGTTTAACATTTATGCCGAGAATATCATGAGAAACGTAAGAGATGACCAAGAACACACAGAGTTTGACTCATTTAACATCGGCGGGTACCAGATCCCGGAAATCAGATATGCTGACGACACAGTCCTCCTATCGACCAACCCAAAAGGACTTGAACAATTACTTCTGTCCACCAAAAAACACAGCGAGGCCCAGAATCTATACCTAAACACCAAGAAGACCAAAGTATTGACAACAGACAAAGTAAAGACCAAACCAGAAATTGAAATTGATAACGAAGAACTGGAAAGTGTCAATGAATTTCAATACTTAGGATCAATCATTAACAGCTCTGGCGACTGTGCAGTAGAAATTAAAAGAAGACTTGCAATTGCTTCACATAAGCTAATACAGATGAAAAACCTATGGCAAGGCACAAGCAAAGAAACAAAGTTACAACTGATCAGAGCATGTATATTCCCAGTAGCAACATACGGCTGCGAGACTTGGACACTCAATAAAACAGTTGCAAAAAAGATTACATCATTCGAAATGAAATGCTACAGAAGGATGTTGAGAATACCCTGGACAGAAAAAAAGACCAACAGAGAAGTACTGCACTCACTAAACGTACAGGAACATTGGCTTCTAAATACCATCGCAATAAGGAAGCTGAAATTTTTCGGTCAGACATAATAGAAAAAAACAGTTGGCTCCTAAATACCATCGCAATAAGGAAGCTGAAATTTTTCGTCATAGCAGCTGTAAAGAAGACATAATAGTCACATGATGAAAAAAACATATATTATCAGTAGTGGTTTACAGATTAACGTCTGAAAGTGTACGAAGAAGAAAATATTCACATTAACGTCTGAGAGTTTACGAAGAAGAAAACGAAGTAGAAAAAAAAATGTTATTTTATTTTTTATTTCTGTAAAACAAAAATAAAAGTTTTTTTGTGTGTGTGAGAAAGGCATCTGTTGTTTCTTGTGTTAACATTTGTTTCGTATATAACCAATAGATAAAATGAGGTTATATAACTTTAAAAATAGATAGTGAATTTTCAACCACCCTGTATTTGTTTTAATTCTTACTTATTTTGGCCACTTTGCTGGAGTTAACAGGGCAGAAATGGTGATTTCTGCGTTGGAAATGTTAATATTTAGTCTCATAAGTTACATCATGCCGTATTGTGAAGAGCAAAACATTCTAGTGATGAACAATGAAGATTGCGGTAACAGTGTAAATGAATGATGACATCACCAGTCAAGCAGCTAAACCGTGTAGATGAGTGGTCGGGGTATCTGATCAGAAAAAGAATGGATAACTCGACTCCCCCTTCCTTGCATTATTTATTGGCGACTAATATGAGGCTGTGAATGGGACTGGCAAAAAAATCATGAAAAACACGTTACCACAGAAACCACTGCTGCAACAGCACGTGGCAGGTTATGGTCAAAGCGAGGTAACCGTTGATTGAAAATAGATGTCGTTGATGAGCAGGACTTATATCCCTTATATTTAACGATAAGCAATAAATGAGTTATGTCTTTTAGAATGTCCCCCTCCCTCCTTGGACCAAGTACCAGAGAAATGTCGAAGGTTCGAGTAGATCTCAATCACGTGGTACAAACCAGTGAGTAAAAAGTAGGAAACACGGGTTTTTAAAGACAGTCCGTTCGTAGCTGACGAAGTATGCATAAAATGTAGTGAGTCTTGAGAGCAGACACTTAGTTTGTTGCCCAGCGTGAATATTCTGCGGGTCTGTAGCGAAGAGATAAACAACTCCAGTCACCAGATGTCGAAGACAAGGTATTATTTTGAAGAATTAACTGGTTACTTCTGTAGGAGAATTATGTAGAGAAATTTCGAGGACATTTTCAGCATATCAAGGTACGTAGGAAAAAAAAGGGTAAAGGATCCCGTTACACGCCCATTGAGGCATATTGAGAATATGGTGTTAGGCCCATATTTTCTTGACCATCGGCTCACTAGGAGTGATGTGGTCAGCATCACGCCGGCCGCCTTAACTTTCCCAGAGTTGCTCTGGTACCCAGTTGGGACTGGTTCAACCCAGGAGCCGTTTGCGGCCTAGAAAAACCCACCTCATCTGGGGATCGAACCATATACCACTGAGCTAGGAAGCAAGTGCACTAACCACTATGCTATCGCGGCTCCTAAGGTACGTAGACTTTGCCAGTTAGGCGAATCAAGATTTTCTTCAATCGAGTATGACGAATCGTCCCGTCAATAACATTTCATCAAGTTATTAAGACAGAGTAGATGAAAATAAGCTAAAGATAAGAAAGTCTTGGAAAATTTCGACGCCCTAGAGGTTAGGCTTGTAAACCATTAACTAAGCAATACAAAATAAACATTTTGTACCAGAATATTTTTGCCATAACAGATAGAAACAGGACATGATTCAACTAGAGCTACGTAATAAGAGTTAAAGAGATAAAAGCATCTATGGCCAGTAAGGAAATTAATTCTGAGATGTCCTATATACAACAGGTTATATTGAATAACTTTTGTTGAAGTAAAGCAAGTGGAAGCTTGGGCAGCGCGCAAGGAGAACTTTTGTATATGAACATTTCCTTCACCATTCTAAATACGTTGATGCATTAAGTTGTGAAAACCAGAACCAGCGTTTACATCACGTACACTATATTTGTTATATTTGTCAGAGTTTCGTACTGTTGCTGTCTGTCGCGGGGTGGATATTTGAATGTGGAGATGGAAGGTACAGGCTCCCAGTTTGAGTGTAAAAATTGAAGTGAGATGCAAAAATAGAATATGATAGACCTAATCAGTGATGATGATTCTCTATATGCGTGACGTTCACCAATTAAGATGCCAGATTACTAAGAGACCTCAACCTTGATTTCCACTTTCGTTCATGTTTTTTTGTTCGGTGAAGTCATGCCTTCCCTCTATGTCTTGATTATACAGATACAGAGAAGACACAGAAAACGTGAAAAAACTGCTTTTCTGATATCAAATCTTTTGTCTTAATTTAATAAATATCTAAATTGCACAACGCAAAAGATAAATAACCAATGGCAAGAAATTTATCAAGGAATCAAAAACTACAAGTAACAATCAAGCCCAAAATTTACTTAACTAATTTGTATGGCATCACATTTGGAATAAACAACAATGTGATTGACAGAAAAAAAGAAGAAACCAAACAGTGTTAAAACAAGAAAGTTAAGAAGGAATATGACAAGACGCAATCACACAGTCACAACACTGGACAGAAACAACATTTCCACATGAGGGTCAAGTGCATCCAGTTTGTTGGTTGACGTAGGCTGGCCTGGGTAGCCGCGCAAGTTTAAATCATTAGACGGTTACACATAAAGTCAATTCCAGATCTACTCCACTCTCCTGAAAATATGACAATAATTAACTTCTGTCTCTGATCGATAAGTGTACGTTACTGGAGTTGTCTGGAAGACTTCTAAATATTTCCACGTATAGAAGGTACCACACGGGCTTGTTAATACAGGCAGATTAGATATGTACATGTTGCTGTCGTTTTTGACGGAGTCATAATAGGTAAATCTATTTAATACTCTTGTTGGTCAAAGTTGGATAATTACGTATTAACTTCCATGACAGGTTGTTTGAGGGTTATCTGCCCTTTCTTTCAATCATTGTCGTTGATCTGTCTTAACGATGCTCAGTTTTATGCTGTCTACGCATGCGCGAGTTCTGGGTGCGAACTGAGGAAACTTTCGTCAGGGAGGTTGTTTTTTGTGGGCTGCCGGACATGTTGTCCGTGGTGATTTTCTCTATATCATCTTGGGGGTTGGAAAGTTTTCGATATGACTGAAATGTCAATGTGTTCCCAGTGATTCTTTGTTCGTCAAGAGTGACGACATTTATTAAGTGTGTATCCGGAGGATTCTGTAAAAGGTAAATGACATTCATATTAATATGCCTTTGGTTGCAGAACATTTGAAATTACCTATCTGCGAGTGAAGCTCACAGATCTTGAGAGACAGAATTCCTTCTTTGCTTCTTGTTCTAGCCAAATGAGACTATCGTTTTCAATTGAACAGAAGCCTAATGATGATGATAAATTATTGTGGACGCCGCAGGTTGGCGGTATATATGTTTAGCATGGCTTGATCGTGCCTGCTAACAAAGGATACACAGCTGTCTACATATTGAGGCCCTGGATTACGGCCAATATTTTTCAGCAAGAGGAAATATACCTGGCGGCCTATGCCAGTTGAATAGCAGCCTTGTGTGTTATTGCTACGCAATTTAGGAGCTCGTTTGTTGGACGACAGAGCTAATTAAGTACCTGACGCGCTGAGTCAATGGTACGGAAGCTACATTATAAACTGTAACATTAGGACAGATGATGTTTGGGTATGTCCTAGTTGATGTATGATGCAAGCCTTCGATTACCAGACATTTAACAGTCATTCATTATTTATGTGAAGTCCTTGATCTTGTCGATTTGACTGTCTTGTTGATGCTACTGTCAGTTTCGTAAATAAATGTTTGAAACGTGCCAGCAGTCTTCAATTCATCATTGACTACTGCATGCGAGTGTATGGGTGCATTATTGACTTTACTAAGAGCTTCAAGCATTCGCGTTCTCGTCTACACCCACACTCAGCACATCATAATACCAGTACCACACATCTATAACATGTACGCTGTTTTGTGTGAGTGATCATATTACCCCTGGCAGCGCCTCACGTTGTTGTGACCTACATCAACACCGCACCATTACACAGTCCAGGTGGTTACATTTCTGGCCGTTACAGTACTCTATTTTGTTCTAGTCTGTCGCTGACTGAGAACTCACATAGGCTATTGTCATGAATCTGAGAATTTATCCAGCTCGCTGAAGGAATAAATGATGCGAGCACAGTTGGGGAAAACGTAGTAATGTGGCCGTGTGGCAGGTTGAGTTCTGCTAGTTTGGGGATCCTGTTTCCAGGTGTTAAATGAAAAGGCGATGCTTCGCTATTTGTTTGACTGCATAACTCTACCGACTGTCGTCTGCATTAAAATACATATACACATACACCTAATTAGCCCTTAAGCAAGTTATAACCGTTATTATTTACATAAATTCACGAATAATGAACCATTATCCGACTGACGAGATGGAGACCTTTTGTCGGTTAATGTAGAAGAAGAAAAGATGCACGTGTGGGGCGTTCTCTAACACTGTCAGAACTAAAACTGACGCGTAGATAAATAAGCGACAAAGCATCTAAGTATCAAATACACTTAAAGTAGGGCGTTAACAATGAAGAAGTTGGCAAAACTTGTAACTGACAGGCTGAGTTGCCCGAAAAATTCAACACAACACATCACACTATCGTGGTATAGATGAAGATATTAGAGTATTGAGAGCTGACACTACACAAGGGTAGAGATCGAACATACTACTATAGCAGATCATCAACAATATGTTGCTTTGTGGCAGCCATTAACTGCAACGGCTACAAGCACATTAATACGTTGGTGCAGGCGTCTCCTTCATTCATACATTGATTCGTTCATTATCCTCCAGCTCTATGAGGAGTGTACGCTTTTATCAAATTCATTCTAAGCCGTCTCTGTCCCGTATTATGTGTTCAAGGTCTTGAAGTGTTTACTTACCCCTTTAAAACAGTGGTTTCCAGTTTTGTTTCTCTGAGCTAAACTTTCGGAGTGAAAATTTGCTCGCGTCACACCGAAATTTTTATTGATACCGTCAAAAACACAAAAAATCAACCCCTAGCAGTGCTTTATCAATAACATAGAACACAATGATCACGGGACATCCAGAAAGTATAAAACAATACAGCTGCAAAAAATATGATTCATTGACAATATATTCAAATTCAGTGAGAAGTGTGAGATTGTTTTGCGTCGAGTGTTCTTTATAATTTTCATTATTTTTAAAAAATTTTTATTACTTATTATTAATATCTATTTGATATAAAAAAGAATCATATTACTGTAAACTTCTTGAAAATTATGTGGGTGTCCACACATATATTTCCCATATCACATGTAAAAAAAAAAAATAAGAAAATGACTTTCATATTTACTGTTGGCATATGAAATTTTTGAAAATGTCTCTAAATCCTGATTGTCTTCGAATCTTTCCGCTTCGCCTGCTATCCACTCGCGCTGCATCATTGTAGCGCGCCGCACCGTTTGGGAACCACTGATTTAAAGTGTGTCTCAATTTTCCTATCCATGTATTTTCCAGTCGCCCTGTGTTTCTCTTATTCTTATTTCTATATGACAGCCATGACTTGAAAAATTTTTACCTTGCACTCAAAGCGGTCTATGGTCCAACATCATCAGGATCATTTCCCCTCCTTAATGCAGATGGAAAAACACTAATTACAGAAAGGAAAAAATGCTCCAACGCTGGGCTGAACATTTTAATAATATTCTGAACCAGCCATCATCTATTAACGACGAAGCCATCATCCGCCTGCCCCAAATTCCTATAAATGAAGCATTAGATGATGTACCAACTCTGGAGGAAACTAAGAAAGCGATTCGTCAACTGTCTAGTGGAAAGGCCCCCGGCTCCGATTCAATTCCTGTTGAGGTTTATAAACATGGATGTGCAGTTCTGATAGAGAAACTTCACATGATCTTCCAGCAAATGTGGCAGAGTGAAACCATCCCACACGATCTCAAAGATGCGTCAATTATACATCTATATAAACGTAAAGGTAATCGCCAAGACTGTAAAAATCATCGAGGCATCTCTCTTTTATCAATCGCTGGGAAGATATTCGCCAGAATCCTTTTGAATCGCCTTACGGCTCATCTTTCCCAAGGTCTTTTACCTGAAAGTCAGTGTGGATTCGGAAAGAACGTGGGAACCACAGATATGGTGTTCGCTGCAAGACAGCTACAAGAAAAATGCAAAGAACAGCACTGTGACCTGTACACAGCTTTCATCGACTTTGACAAAAGGCGTTCGACACGGTCAGTAGAGAGGTCTATGGAAGATCATGGCAAAATATGGCTGCCCAAAGAAATTTATCACAATAGTGCAGCAACTGCATGATGGAATGCAGGCTAGAGTTCAGGAAAACGGTGAGCTATCAGAGCCTTTCCCCGTCTCAAATGGAGTTAAACAAGGGTTGCGTACTTGCACCGACTCTGTTCAGTATCATGTTTTCTGCTATGCTGACTGATGCTTTTAGAGACGGGGACACAGGAATCGACATTAGTTATCGTATTGATGGAAAATTGTTTAACCTTAGGAGGCTTCAAGCAAAAACCAAGGTCAAATCACCACACCATCAGAGATCTTCTGTTTGCTGATGATTGTGCCTCAATGCTGGCTCAGAGGCTGATCTGCAGCATAGTGTGGATAGATTCTCCGAAGCCTGCGCCAACTTTGGGCTTACCATCAACACGAAGAAAACAGAAATCATGTACCAACCAGCTCCTTGCACAGTTTATACTGAGCCAATCATCAAGGTTAATGGTGAGAAAAACTGAATGTTGTGAACAGATTCAACATTACCTTGGTAGCACACTATCCCAGAACATTGTCATTGAATGATGAGGTGAACACCAGGATCTCCAAAGCCAGCAGCACATTTGGCAGATTATACACCAACGTTTGGCATCGAAGTGGCATTAGTCTACAGACAAAGCTGAAGGTGTACAGAGCTGCGGTGCTTCCAGTGCTTCTATATGCAAGTGAAACATGGACTGTATACAGGTGCCACGTAAAGAAGCTAAACCACTTCCATACAGTCTGTCTCAGGAAGATAATGAACATCAAATGGCAAGACAAGATCACTGATACCGCCGTTCTTGACAGAGCTGGTATCCCTAGTATTGATACTATTCTGATGCAGTCACAGATTCGCTGGGCAGGTCATGTAGTCCGCATGCCAGACCATCGACTGCCAAAGATACTCTTTTATGGTGAGATACAGAAGGGTAAACGCTCCCATGGTGGCCAAAAGAAGCGCTTCAAAGACACGTTAAAGACGTCATTGAAAACCTTTGACATAAACCCAGACACATGGGAAGCTGCTGCGCAAGACCGAACTGCTTGGCGCTCATCTCTTCGTAAAGGTGCAGCGGCATGCGAATCATCCAGAAGAGCAGCAGCGGAACAGCGGAGACAAGCTAGAAAGGACCGTGTAATAAAACCTTCACATGAAGCAAACATTCCATGTCCACACTGTCCGAGATCTTTCCAGGCCCGCATCGGGCTCATCAGTCACCTTCGTACCCATAGACTAACCTAACATATTCCTAAATAATTGGATGAACAGAGTGGTCTTCATCACCCGTGATGGACGAACAACATTTCTATACAGAGGGACAATGCACGTATAAGTCAGAGAACATCCCCGAACACCATAGGGCATCAACAAGTACCGTCCACGCCGTACTAGTCTGTGCCGTCCACGCCGTACTAGTCTGTGCCGTCCATTCAATGGCTTTCCATGTCTTCTTCTTCATTTTCAGGTTTCACTCCAGTTCTCTAATCCATGTTTTATTTCGGTCTCCATCCTGTCCTGTTTGCTGGATTGTGCCATTCATTCTTGTCCATGTCTTCTTGATCCTTTTCATATTCTTCCCCAGTTCTCGTCTCCATGTTTATTTCGGTCTTCCTTTGTTTATTTAACCCCTGTGATTCCAGAATATGATTTGTAATGCTGTCAACTGGTTTTATTAATGTCTGACCTGTCTAACGCCAGCGGATGAATAGGATGTGTATCATAAACTCTTAAAAATAAATTTTTTAAAATAAATAAATAAACGCAACATATGTTAGAAAAACGACAGTTATGTTACTATTTTAACCACATAATTAGACAATTTTAGACACATTAATTATTCTATAAAACACAAGTAGAAAAGTCACAATTTATACAGATGTCACAAAACGCAGTACAGCCAAAATGTAAATGCTGCCGTCAGCATTAAGATGTACGCAAGCAAATAAAAACACCAACTGACAAGTGAAACAAAAATAAAAAAAGGAAACAACAGGAAATAGATTGAAGTTAAAATAAACAGCAAAGAAGACTGTTTGTAGACCTAAATATATGTAACATGTAAAACTTTTACTGTTGTCTGTCTACTATCCGAAATGTTGCGTTGTTGGTGCTGTCCTGAACAAATAAAGAAAATGAAACTAGTTTTGTGCATTGTAATTTATTATTGTTATCTTCATCATCATTTGTATCACAATCGTCATAATCATCATCAGCTGTCATCTCTACAACGATATAGACACATGGACAATAAACAAGGTGTTGGAAGAAAAGCAATTAAGGCCATTGAAATGTTGGTATAGAGAATTAGGCGCATCTCATGGAAGAGAAAAGAAAAAAATAATGAGGTCCTAGAAAAAGCTAGGAATGAAGAGAGAATAAATAAAGGAGATCAAAATTAAACAACTAAAATATTTTGACCATGTAAAAAAGACTAAGACACATTACTGAAGACCGTGATGGAAGGAAGAGTGGAGGACACACGTGCAAGATGGAAGACAGCGCTATCGTGGAAAGATAACGTAAACAGATGGACAAGAAAGAGTCTATTAGAGTGCACAACAAAAAAATACCTCCAAACTGAAAATAAATAAATAATGCAGCTGGCCGAAACAATTACCAACATGCTACCCAAATACGACATTAGAGTCACTCTACAGTGGATACCAGGGCACACACATCAACAAGCACTTAAACAAATCAAACCCCACACATGAGCCTAATTGCCGCACCTGTACCCATCCGTATGAGACAGTTCAGCACGTGCTGCTCACTTGCCCAGGACTCTCCACAGAGAGACGACAGCTATTGCCGGGCTCCCCAACAATCACAAACACTCTATACAGCACCACCCAACAGCTACAGAACACATGCAGGTTCTTCAGCTTGGCATTGATTGCTAAAGAGTGATGAGCTCAGCAGCCCTAGTTAATCAACAACAACAACAACAATCAAAGTGCGTCACAAGAGAGAGAAGAAGCTGGAGATCCATTTTATGGAAAGATGGCACCTGGTGATGATACCTCATTCATCCAGCGTGCTTTCTTCTCTGTTGAGGTATTTAAGCGTATAAAAGGAATAATGGTTTATGCTACTCTCGCAAGATTGTGTTTCGTTTGCTAGATAAAGTTTCTCCATAAGTTACATGTTAAATTTATTCAGTTTTTGTCTTTACGTGTAGACATGTCAGCGTCCATACAGAATAGATGGCGAAATGCTGTTCTGTATTTACTACTCATCTTGTAATAAATAAAAATGTTCACAGATGAATTGATAGATTCCATGACAAATCCAGATCCTCCTATTACTGTAAGCATGTTTCTATATTTCCCATAGAAAGAAAGATCTGGCATAAGTGCCATAGCAATAAAGATAATACTGACAGGAATAAAACAGGCAATAAAGAGTGCAGAAATCATGACTACCATTTTTGCCACTTTCTGGTTACGTGTAAGGACGGTGTCAACTTGCGAAGATCTCGTAGATTGTTTTCGCCAGTTAGCACTTTGTTTTAGTTTAAATACCAGCGTTATCGTACAGATAATAATGACCAGAAAGGCGCTAAATGGAACAAAGGCGTTGTTGATTGCAAAGGACACCTTTTCAACAGTCTTCCGATTATTGGTGTAAACAAGGCCAAGCACCGTTCTGTTTTTATTGACCGAAAATTTCATCTCAAGTCGGTTGACAAAGTATATGGGAACAGCGCTGCTAGTCAGAATGATAAAAACAAAGACTATGATAGCTGCAACTCTGTTTGTAGTGACGATGTGTTTTACCTGAGGAATATAATTTAGATTACATTCAATAATGAGTCAATTAATTATTTCACTACCAAGCAAAAAACCGTTTTATAGCACTTTCGTCCTGCCAGAACAAATCTCGGAGCCGACATAACGTAAATTAGTAAATTAAGTGATAACTTAATTTATGTTTTCGCAAAGTCAGTATGCTAATTGTGTATAGTGATAGATTAAAATATGAGAAGAAGTCTAGAAATATTAATTTGGATACTAAAAATTCAACATAATACTCCCAAGTTAAAGAAAACCGTGTGTTTTAGTCGGGAATTTTAGTAGAAGCAAAACAAAGCGAAGGGTCTAGATGACCCTTCATTGTGAAGTAGGATCAAAAATAATAACGAAGTAACTACTATTGGTGATAATGAGAATACATGCAAGAGACGATAACAAGATTATACTGGAAGAAACACCTCTAAAAGATGTAGAATTATACATATATCTTGTTAGCAATATGGACACAGATGGAGGGACAGACAATGATATCAAAATAAGAATACAAAAGGCTAGAGGTGTTTTAATTGCATTTGGAAATATATGGAGATCAAAATAAATTAGGTCCAACACATAAATCTGAATTTTAGATTCATATCTCAAGTCAGTCCTAATGTATGGCTCTGAAATATTTAGAGCAACAACCAAAAATCTACAGACCTTCATAAATGAATGCTTGCGTAGTACAGAAGGATTGAAGTAATATGACAAGATCACTAATGTGGAACTGATAACTTCTTCTCCATATACTCTCAGACGTCCACTTGAATGTTTTCAAAGAAAGCAGTAGTAAGTTTGAGGCTTTTTGAATCTCCGTAGAGCTTTTCCACGAATGGTACTGGTGTCGGCCATATGCGCTTTCTCTGATAACAAGAACCAGACAAGCGCCAGTGAAACAAGCGATGCGAAGAAGACGATGGAGATGGATAGGACATAAATTGAGGAAACCTGTTTATAGCATTAGAAGGCCGTTCTTGTTCTGTGTAATAGAGGCAAAGGTAAACTGACTAACACAAGGAGAAAAGAAATGAGAAAATATAAATAAACAAACGATGAGGTTGACAAGGAAAGACCAAGAGCTGATAACACGTGACAGGAAGTCTTGACATACTTTTGTTGAACGCTACTGTTCCTTGTGGAGTTGAAAGGGGGTGATTTTTACAGGCGTTTCTTTAACTCGCAACGTCACCTTCAAATCTTGCAATCGATTTTTCAATCACTTCCAGATGAGCAATAGCTCTGAAAATTAGCATGGTTGTGTATTCCCCATGACAATACAATAATCAGTCGTAAAAATAATAAAACTCAAATTAATATTTATTTTGTTTGTTTGAATAAAAAACATTACTAAAATGGGCGATAACTGCAAATAATCTAGGTGTATTCTTTCCAACAAGATTATCTCTCTTGAAACTTAATACCCCCCCCCCCCCCCCCTCCCACAGACATACACGCAACTGACAAATACATTTTAAAAAACTTTTTTTACAACTCTTATCAAAACATTTTAAAAAAAATATTAACTTTCTGTGTAATATACTGAGTATTGAAATCCACCTCCTGTGCCGTGGACTCGTTTAACGTAAACCGATAATGTTTTACTGCAAGCTATAAACTCCTTAAAAATTATTTTTGGGTTTTTAGTGCATTAAAAGCCTGTGTTTAAAATATTTTTATTTTATTTATTATTATGGTTAACGCGACCGAAATAACTGGTTGTTTTCAGCTGCGTTTAAGCATTATTAATTAAAATGTGTTACTAATGGCACCACACAGAACAACATATAATTACAACCGCACAACCTATTTATAACTAAAATTATAGAACGCAACAGATAATGTCCCGGGAGCTAATTCTTGGCATAAGAGTTAACGCTTTCAACTCTGTGTAATTTGTTTACCTATATTACAACTCTTTTTGTGTATTTACGCAGGAACTCTTTGTCAATGGAGGTAACAAACAGAGTTCATCAGTGTTACATAGAACCAATCCTGACATAAGGAAGCGAGTAATGGACAGTTAATAAACAAGTAGGAAAAGCACAAGAGTCCACGTAATTGATAATAATTCATGCAGCCCCCGCTCTATTATATTCTTGTTATTATTTGTCATTTTATTCCTATTTATTTATCGTAAGTATGTGGTTTTACAGAAGAATGTTAAAAATACCATGGCCTGCTGAAATGAAAAATGAGGCTGTCTTGAAGGAAATCAATGCGCACAGAAAGTTTGTTTGACAGGTTAGACTGTACACAATTCACTTTCTTTGGGCATGTTATGAGAAGAAGGAAGTTGGAGTACATCGTGACATCAGGAAAGATAGGAGGAAAAAAAGAGACAGAGAATGACAAAGAGAGCAGATTCTGGACAGTTGGACATCATGGCATAGAAAGAAGTCAGCAACAGAAATAATTAATAGTACTGTGGACTAGTTGGGGAAAGACATGATCAGCTGCGCCACCAGGCATTGTACTTGATGATTATGATTACAACTCTAAGAAAGAATGAAACATCGTGCAGCTGAGTAAAGTAAGTACAAGATTTAACTGAAGGTACTGCATGATTAGCGATGAATCAGCATTCAGGTGAGTCAGCGTTGGTTGTCGTTTTGTCAATAACTGTGCTTTAACTTATATAGCTTCTATTACTGCTAAAATTTATTTCGTGAATGGGTGACAGCTGAATAAAAATAGCAGTTGTGTTTCAGTTTTCGGGTTAAATGTCATTGAGGATAGAAAAAAAGACTGTACAAACCTTTAAAGGTGCTGTTATGCACAGGCACCTTTCCAATGTGATTAAGGCTGTGATCCAACCAGTTACGCGTGTTAAGGATATATGGGGCATTGAACTTGTAAGATAGGTAAATTCGATTGCATCAAATGGCAGTTCTGCTGCACTGAATGCTGGTGTGAAGCATACGTTAGTAATGAGAAGCGTTGAAAGACAACCCAGGTCGGAGACAGCGAGACCTACATATGAATATAATAAACAAACAAACAAAGTAAGTGCTGCATAAAACCAAGAACTCAAAGAAATCACAAATTATTTTAAAATTAAGATATTATGTAATAAAATACAATAAAACCGTATCATGATTATCTCGCATAAAACAAAAACATTTATTCAGTCCAATGTGTCTAATGCATGTTTATATTTCGATTACTGAAGATCAGTAATTACTAAATTCGTTGTCAAGGACCTTACAAAATAAGAACGAAATGATTTATGCATGTAATCTCTCTTCTTCATATTCGTGTGTGGTTCTCACTGCTTTGTTTGTATGTTTGTACACACAGGGTAATGCGCCACAAACAAGTTAGCTCATAAATTCTTTTTAGCTTTCCCCGGTTTACATTCCAATTTTTCTGAGGTCTGTAACCAATCAATCAGATAACAAGGTGCGGGCTGAACGGTCGGACAATCGGGCAGTGCTTGAGAGCTCACTGCTGTAAGAGGCCCATTCTCCTCGAGCCTATATCTAGCTTAATCTGTGACCATTGGCCTCCCCTAGGACTCGATCAGCTTAATCTATGTCGGATGGATGATTTAGGGCCGATGACCCTTTTGCCCGTGACGCCAGATCACTGACAGTCCACCCATGCGGACAACCTTCCCTCTCTCTCTTGCTTGTCCCGCAGATTCCAACCGTTGAGGACTGTTGAAAGAAATTTATACATCATATGTTCCCCGCAGTCGGCCCAATTCACAATCACTTTATTTGTCTACTTGTAATCATGATGCTAACTCTAATATGTTCATCTACAAAGATTCGGCGTTTCATGTTTTTTCTTGTCGTTAAAAATATGTTCAATTAAAACTTGATTAGTTGAATACTCAGTCGTAAGCTTCAAAGTAAAATAGAACAATTTTTTAACCATGAAAGCAAAGAATGGTAACGCCAGATCCTTCAAGATTATTGGATAGATACATGGACCACGGCACAAATGGTACTGTGAGAAACATAGTAAGAAAGGCGGTTGGAGCATGCAAGGTCGTGTACCAATTGAAAAAAACACGCAAATAAACATGGTACCTCCACGTAGCAAGAACAACAAGACAGTCTTCAAATCGTGAACACTTGATGTCACAGACACTCTGTACAAATAATACTATGATAAGTACAGGATAGGAATTTGCAAGGTTACTAACACATGAACACTTGATGTCTCTGTATAAATAATGCTATGATAAGTACAGGATAGGAATATGCAGGGGTGCTAACACGTGAACAAATAAGTGAATAGTGAAATCAAATAGCAACATTATCAAAAGAACACTCCTTCATTTAAAGAAAGAAATAAGGAAAGAAAAGGAAGAAAGTGTTAGATAACATGAAGTCACTGGCTTTGTAGCGCGGTGGTCCATGGTTCGATCACCAGTTGAGGTGGGATTCTTCAGACCGTAAACGGCTGGTTGACCACCCAGCCTCATGAAAATTGTACCAGAGCAACTCTAGCAAAGTTAAGGCCGCCGGCGTGATGCTGACCACATCACCCCGAGTGTGCCGATGCTCAATAAAAGATGGGGGGGGGCCTAACACTCCATATTCCCAATGTGTGCCTCAAATGGTCCTTTACCTTCTGTACCCTAATATGAACGCTAGGAATGTTGTGGGATCAAACAAGGGGACGATGTGTAACAGCTCTCTGTACTTTTGCCTTAGTGGAAGTAAACTTTAATCTCCCTCGTGGAAGACTTCTTTGTTATAGAATGTTGCTACCGTTTTGCTACAGGGGAATTCATGAGACAGGTTTTCACCAGGCTGTTCCTCTACATGCATCAAGAAGGGTATATTTTGCAGCTTTATGCTGTTCCCCTCAGACATGATGTGTCAGATACAATAGAGGCACTTCCAATAGTTCAATGATCCAAAAAATTATCAAAAAAAAGTCAGTCCTTTTTCCCATCCTAACTGAATATTGTAAAAAAAAAAAAAAATAAAAGAAGAGAGACCGCTTTAGAGAAGGAAGGACATATAAAAGTAGTTGGAATGTATTTTGAGGGGTGAAAAGCAGACTACAGAAAAGACACACTCAAAAAAAAAATATAACGAAAAAGTAGCAAAGCCATACAGCCGCATGCCAATTTTCAGAGTTCTTTTTCTTCGTCGTCTTTCGCTCTCAAATAACTACATCTCTCTCTCTCTCTCTCTCTCTCTCTCTCTCTCTCTCTCTCTCTCTCTCTCTCTCTCTCTCCTACTCTCTCTACTCTCTTGTTAAAGCTTACAGTCCGTCTGAGGGCTTCTTTCGTCACCATAATGTTTCTTCCTCAACTTGGGTAGGAATAGGCCACGCTGTCACCTCTGCTCTTTTCATGGAGCCGACAGTTTTTGGTGTACGTGTTTCTATTGGTTTGTTTAATCCCTATTTAACCAGACCCCACAGTCTTTTATATTTTAGCATGCTCCTCAACTATAAACGACGGACCTTGTGTCTAGGTTGAACGGGGCGCACCCTGACCAAAACGAGGAAAATTATTAAATAAAACCTAAGTGAGATTTCTTAAAATTTTTTGTGGACAACAAAAATACAACAACAACTAGAAAACGTATCTTAAAAATATGAGCTTCAATAAAGGCATTTTTAATAGACCACACACGGTTTGAATATCGCTACTAAATATTTGAAGTCATGCACGGTGCGTAATACCCTAGAAGACTGACGTTGACTGGATCCTTAAATCCTTGTTTGACAAAAATGATGATATTGATATATGTTTGTGACAATGCCAAAGATATCAATTGTTTGACATAAAATCGTAAAAGATAATCCAATGGCAAATAATTGCTACATCGTCACTTATAAGAAAATCTGTTATTGTTTCAGCACCAGAGTTGCTAAGATTGAACAAAGTTCTATGGTAAGTGCTTCTTATTTGAGGGGGGAGGTATTGGGCGGTTGAGTTGGGCGGGGGTATTAGTTTCATTGGGGGGGCCTGTAGGGTAAGGAATAGTAAATTTTGCCTTCAATCCTCGTCAAATGTTAGCGCAACCATAATCCTGGATTTTGTACGGATAGACTAAATCACTTATAATCTCCAACATTGTGGATGGGTGTCTGATCTTCTTTAATCCATTGGTCGTGATGTACTGAGCTACACCAGTTATAATTATCGCGGTTCTTGTCTGTTGAAATCTGGTAGGGGTGGTTAATTTATAATAACAGCAAACGATTATTTGTGATCTTTATTACCACTCGTTAAACATGAGGATAGCGTATAATTTATTGAGATTGCTCCAAAAAACCATCATCACTTGACACAGTGACTATACCTGATGAGTGTTTATATGTTGAACACGACTCTTGTATTTCTGACACGGTGTAATTAATCGAGTCTTCAGTCCCTCACTTTATTTAGTAATGACATCAAGAGCTGTCAGGCAAAAATCGAAAGTCTGAATGCTGTGCAATTTATTTGGATAAAAAAATTGTTATAGTGCCGGGTTTTTTAAACGCTTAAAGGCATCGCTTGCGAGTAGTAGCACTTAAGGGCAAGGTGACGACTTTTGATGTCAGTGTATAAATTAACGTCCGTCAATGGAAGATTAATTCCTTTAGTAGACATTCGGTTAGACATAATCAGTGGTTATGTACTTCTAGTACCAGTACCCTATTAATTGTGTGTTGTGTGTGTAGATACGATGGATGGATATGAAGAAAAAAAATAATACGAATGAAGGTGATTCGTCTTACCGTAGGACAAAAGAAACAGTAAATAGCAACGTTGCGGCCACACGGCCTTTGTCAGGTGTTGTGGATAATAATTCATAAGCAAAACTACAGCACGCTCTATGATTTTCTTGTTATTATTTGTCATTTTATTCCTATTTATTTATCGTACGTATTTTTGTTGTAGTTGCTGAAAGCAACAATATTTGTTACGTTATTTATAAAAACATTATTTTAGTTCTACATCATAAGAGAGTAGCTGTTAAATTTTCCCATCGTTAATATTTTCTTAAAAACTGTAAGACTGTACCAGATAAATATCATAGAGAGAAACACTCGGTGTAACTGATATAATGGCATGGAAACAATAGTCATAATGACAAAATAATAAAACAACATAAGGGGGAGGAAATTTTGGTGACACAGTGATTGCTTCTGCCCCTTTCGGCTTGTCACTCGTGAAGGAAAAAACTGAATAAATAAAAGTAATTAACAGGCATTCGTTGGACCAGAAATCGCGAGGAGGAGGACACAAGAAAACAGAAAAAGAAATAATCTTTCATGCTTTGTTATCTATCTCAAACTTCTATCTTAATGACTCTAATTTAAGCAGCAGTAGTCAGTCCTCCAAGGTCTCTGACATCTCCAAATAATTGTTCGTGGAAAGAAGTGGGTTGTTGCCATTTTTGCCACTCCGTTCGCTGCTGTAAGTTGGGGCAGGACTGGAGATTGTTCGGCTGTCATGAGGCTGGTGCCACAGGAACAGAGATCTGTTGGACGATGCCTGTACTTGTGATAGGTGACCAACAGCACTCTTTGGGTGGGGCCATGTCGAGGCTCAAGAGGTCTGGCACTCTTCTCACCTGGCGGATTCTCTTGGTTCGAACACCGCCTCGTCGAGTTCATTATTAGCATCAGTCATTCAAGTAAGGCAGTTTGCGTTGCCTTATGTTACGCGCCTTTGTGGCACAGTGGAATTGGACTTCAGTGTGCAGTTATATGGGAGCTGCTTCCCTACCGATTGGGTTTTTTTTTTTTTCTAGACTTCCTTGCAGGTATGCTACGCTATATGGCTGGTCTGTATTTGACTGGTCACTACAAACATGCAGAAAACGTGTGTAACGATAAAAGATAATTACAAGTGACAGGCTTACCGGGAATCGAACCTAGGGACCATTCTAACTGCGCCCATCGCCTTGCTACGAAAGTATAAATCACAGCAAATTTAGCGCCCACAACAATGCTTCAATGGCCGGGGTCATTTCATGACACCTACATAACTAAAAAGTTTTACTGGACTCGTGAAACGAACCACATGCCAAAGCATTTCAAAAGACTCATAATCCCTTTCCTATAACTGACTTTTTTTATTCTCACAGGTTTTTGTCTCAGCAACAAAGATATTTGTCATGTTTTTGAACGCGTTTTAGATATTTTTGGTTTCGTCTTTGTTTTTTATTTCACTAAAAATTGTTCGACGGTTTAATTAAAAACTTTTATTATATTTCTTCTTGTCTGAAAGTGGTTATTGTCCTAGATACAAGACGAGGTGTGGATTCATAATGCCAAATATTAAACTGATGTTTTAATTTTAAAACTTAATTTTATTCTCTTTTTATTCTGAACGTTTCAAATTTTTGGTTTGTGAGGTCAAGAAAACTAATGTACTACCAAGTCATGTTCACCAAAATAACATATTTTAAAAAATAATGTGCTATTTTTTGTTTCCGGGTTTCACTGTAGTTGCAAAGTATTACAGATGAAGGAAACCATGAGGATGGAAAGTGGATAGTAATATAAAATAAGTAAGATTAAATAAATAAAGGTAATTAACAGGTTACTCGTTGGACATGAAGGATGACACTAGACAACATAAAAAAAAAAAATATTAGTGATAGGACTTACCGGGAATCGAACCTAGCTAGGACCAACCAGGACGGCGCATCGCCATGCCTTTTACTGTGACAGTACATCGTAAATGGACGCTGAGCCAATTTTGCACCCCCAATAAAGTGCATTATTGGCTAAGGTCATTCTCATGACACTCACACAACTATGGTATAGGACCCGTGGGACGACCCAGACAGTTTTAAAGACGCAATCAACTAATATAACTTTCCTATCTCAGCAAGTTTTAGACACCAAATTAAAGGCCGAAATACAAGCAATAGGCTTGTCTTTTAAAGAAATGGCCAGTCTCACTAACGCTCTTGTTTGGACACACGTTAAGTTCGTCCTTTCCTACCAAATTCCAAAAAGACAACCATTGAATGTCAATGTTACGACTATTTTTGCGCAAACTACACGTGGGTCTTATATTAGACCAAGGTGTGGTGCTCACAAAAGACGTCGATGTTAATGTTTCCAGTTGCGTGGTTGGCATGTGACGCGCGCTTTTGTTGGGACGTAGCAACTAAGGATTTTTATTGTATTGTCTAGCTGGGTCGGTATGAGCAAATTCGAACTTTATGGATGGTGTTCGAATGGATCAACAGAGTGAGTGAGCAAGTTATTCGCAGTATCTTTTCAGTTGGACTGTGTTTGTAAGAATTGATCAATATCAATATGGCTCATCCAAGGGCGTAATTGTCTTCTTGTGTGCACTTCTTTGTGTGGAAAAAGAGTTCCTCCAATGAAACAGAGAAGGAAATTGTCGAAACTGTCCTCCTTCCACACAATCTGCCTAAGGAAAATTCTCCGAATCTTTTGGCCCAAAACACACCAATATCCTCACACTTAACCCGATCAAAAAACTCAGCAACCAAGAACTACTTATTCGGAGTAACCAGGAGGACATGCACACCATCATAGCTGGCAGACGCTGGAGTTGGGTTGGCCACGTCCTTAGAAGGAACCCTGATACCATTACACGAACAGCTATGCTATGGACCCCCAAAGGAAAGCGAAAGAGAGGCCGACAAAAAATAACCTGGCGAAGAACTGTGGAAGCCGAGATGCAAAGAATGAACCAGAGTTGGTGCATTGTACGAAGGATGGCGTCCGACCGAACAACGTGGAATCAATTTGTTGCTGCCCTACAACACGCCACCAGGCGTGATGGCCACTGACTGCTTTGACGGTCGGCGGCTATGGATCAAAGAAGAAGAAGAACAACATGTAAACTGAGGAAAATATCTTCTGTCGGCACTTTGTAGAGTGGCGCTAGGCATCAAATAGGAACCCAGAGACATGGCTAATTCAAGTAAATCTGAGAAGATCGAGAATGTTAAGAGGATGTGAAAAGCGGTGCTGCAGCGGGCCCAAAACAAGGCCCTTGCAAATGGTTATTGACAACGAAGATGATCTATATTGGCATATGGCACCTTCTTAGACTCAAGCTTCATTTTCAGATCAATGTTATGACCTCTTGTCATCGTCGTTACACGTCTATGCATATGAGATGGGGGAAAGGATGATGCTCGCGCTCTAAGGTGCCCCCTGTGACATGAGAGGCTGGGACACCTTGAACCAACGTTGCTCATAAGACTGTACAAGGATCGCACTCATTAGGTTTAAGGGCGTTGTACGCATGGCCCCTAACATCATAGTAACTAATATGAACTGGGCTGCTTGGGACTGTACAAAATAGACACTGGCTAAAGGGCGAAGGGCAGTAACAGCAAAATTCAGGAACGTAGCACTGAAAATACAATACTTTCTGGAGAGCAGGAAAGTCAACAAATCCCAAAACCAAGGGTAAAACCTTGTAGCAGTTTTACCATCTCTTCTTGACTGTGCTATCATATGACTAGGAGATGGCACTAAGACCTACTCTGGGCGAGGGGACATATCTCAGAAAGTATCAGAAGACCCAAAGGATCGGCCAGGATTTAGTGCTTGCATTCAACTCAATATTGCTACCAGATTATAAATGTTATAAAGCTGGATACAGTGGCCCGTTGGAATCCATTACTATACGTGCAACAACTTATTTCAAAGTGGCCAAGTAATAATGTTCTGGTCTAGGACATGCGACACAGAAGGGTTCACTGCAACGGGTATCATGGCTGTTGAGGTAGGTGCAAGAGGGTTCTAGTGGGCTGACAACCTCAAGTGTAATGGAATACCCGCTACCCACGCACATTGATGCAATATTGGGAACTATGTGTGTTAGGGGCTTCATATTTTCTTGGACACCATCGGCACACTAGAGGTGATGTGGTCAGCCATCACGCCGGGCCCCCGCATTACCCTTCCCAGAGTTGATCTGGTTACCCAAATGTGGGGCTGGTGTCGATCCAAAGGAAGCCGTTTGGCGGCCTAAAAAAATCCCACCTCGGGAGCCGCGGTAGCATAGTGGTTAGCGCACTGGCTTCACCTAACCCAAGTGGTCTGTGGTTCGATCCCCAGATGAGGCCTCAGTGTATGATTCTACTGAAACTGTTAGGTTTGAAAAAGGAAGGTCAGGAACACTTAAAGAGGTTCAGTGAAACTGCGGAAAGGACATCGTGCTGGCTGTGGAAGAACCGCGAGGGGCTATGGAATTCGGGACTGTCAAAAAACCAAATTAACTGTGGATATCAATCCGCTGGTTACACCACTGTAGTGTGGATTTCTAATAATAAACAAGGCTCGTCCTTCCAAGGTACGACCAATCCCACAATGGCAGACTATAGGATAATTCAACACCTTCTCCAGGTACATCCCTTTAATAATTAGGCACAAACCCATTTTTTTTTTTTTAAATATCCACCAGATTTGCACTGAATGTGTGAAGTACGCGTTTGTTTCTTCAATGGGTTTTTTCCCCGCTACGGTGCACGGCGCAATGTACCCTATTGACCGGATCTGCTGCTCCAAAGATTTGACAAAACAATGGAAAAGAAGGAGGCCAGAGCTGTGATAAAATTTCTGATGTTTCAGGGAAAAAACACCTACAGAAATACACAGGGAGATGGAACCAGTGTTTCGTGATTCTTGTCCTTCATATACTTCGGTAAAAAACTGGTTTCAACAGTTTAAGTGCGGCCGCTCAAATGTTGCTGATCTGCCAAGATCTGGTAGACCAGCCTCAGAGTGCAACGATGAAAATGCAACAAGAGTGAAGAAAATCATTGACCAGGATCGAAAAATGACAATTGTGGAGATAGCTAGTAGAGTAAAACTAAATGAAAGAACAGTTTATAGAATTTTTACACA
The DNA here is from genome assembly GCA_024509875.1 of Oreohelix idahoensis. NCBI lineage: Eukaryota > Metazoa > Mollusca > Gastropoda > Stylommatophora > Oreohelicidae > Oreohelix > Oreohelix idahoensis. The sequence goes on along the minus strand of JAMPIV010011334.1, from coordinate 8,267 downwards.
ACAGACTGAACATGAGAAAAGTGTGTGCACGCTGGGTTCCGCGACTGTTGACACGTGAACAGAAGCAAACGAGGGTAAATTGCTGTCAACAGTTGCTCAAAAAAGTGTCAGTCAAAAAATTTTTTTGGAGACCATGGTGACAGTAGATGAGACTTGGGTACACCATTATGACCCCGAATCCAAAATTGCCAGCATGCAATGGAAAACCCCGGGCTCCCCAACACCTGTCAAGCCGAGAGCGCAGAAATCTGCAGGAAAAGTGATGCTGACTGTTTTTTTTTTGGGACGGCAAAGGTGTCCTTTTGAAAGATTATCTGCCTCGTGGCAACACAGTTAATGGACAGTACTATGCAGATCTTCTCACCAAACTAAGAAAGGTTGTGACCAGGAAACGAGGGATAACGCGCACTCAAAATCTTCCTTTGCTTCAAGACAAACGCGCCCTCTCACAAATCACGGCTTGTGCAGCTAGCAGCCAACGATTTGAATATTGAAATTCTTCCACACCCACCATATTCTCCAGATTTGGCTCCATCAGACTTTTTTCTATTCCCAAATCTTAAAAAAAAACAGCTAAAAGGAAATCATTTTGACAGCGATGAAGAGGTTATACTGGCATGTGATGACTGGTTTAGTTTGAAAGATAGGGTGTTGTTCTCCCAAGGTCTTTTCATGGTCAAGCAGAGATGGGCAGAAGTGTGTCAATTCAGACGGTGGCTATATTGAAAAGGAAATATAAACACTATACAAAATTTCAGCTCCGCCAGTGTTGCCATAACATCAGCGTTGCCCAGCTGACCATTTCGTAACAACCGAGGGACCGTAAACATAGCGCCGTGACAAGGTACAGTAGTTTATTTTCATACACATGAGGTTTACATTCACAATTTCCTCCACTGGGCAGATAAATAGGAGTGAATTTGGAATCTGCAACCACAGGTGGGAATGGTTTCAGTTCAAGTTCAGTCCTAGTGCGACAAGACAACAGGAGGCTGATACTTGGAGGAGTCACAGATTGACCAAAGTGCCCACCCCCCTCCCAAGAGGTTTCAGAAGATTAAGGGGCCGCCGAAACACTTTGAACGAGAGGGAGGAAAACACCTCTTCCGATCAGATTGGCACATGTTTGAATCGCACTGAACAGAAATTCCTATTACTCTTAATAAAAATTGTGGTCTGTGGGGACCCATGGCGTTGGTTCATATTATAGACACATGTCACTTGTCCATGCCTTGGGATGATTTGATAAATTGTCTATTAATTTTTTGCAATGGAGTATATCCAAAAACTTCTTGTCCACATATCAGAACAGCCAACGAACTACAACTGAAAAAAGCGTTAATCAATACGTATATGTTGGAGAAGACTTCTTTGTCCGAGTATATGTCAAGTACAAAAAGGACCGAGAAATGCCGAAGTTATTGCGCCATCTGGACTTCTAATTAGTACAAATATAGAATCACATCACGATAGAATTAAAAGACACGTTTCTATGGTTTGAAAGCAGATGAGGGAAAATAGTTTCAACCATGTATACTCTAGCAATATATGAGCTTTAACGACGCACCTCAAGCGCTATACGTGCGGTCTGAAAGACCACCTGAACGTGTTGTAGCTACGTTCTTCAATCCAATGATTTGGTTTTGTTAGTTTTAGTCTTCCTCTTGCAAATTCTTTCATCCAACATGCAGCACAGTGCTTGTTTGTATTCGCTCTCTATTTACCAATAAATTACCCAAGTAATGCTTTACTGGTGCAGTTGTTTATAATTGGTATTTTTGATCTTTATTTCTTCTTTTATTAGTGTTTATTATCTCAAAGAAAATCAGGTTATATTAATTTTTATCTACATTTGTGTGTGAGCTCATTCAGTCATTTCATTCATAAAACCCTCCATCCAAAGGGGCATAGGCGCTTCAACAAACACATGGCAAGTCCTTCTGTCACGTGCATCATCACGTTCTTTCCACGGTTCTCCTCATCATTTTCACCACTGTTTCCAGCTTCTCTTCTTCATGTGCTTCTTGGTCTACCAATCTGACCGCTATTGACACTCGGGGTTTCAGAAACAAGGACTGCCGTTGTAATGCTATCAAAACAGGTTTCCTCAGTGTGTGTCCTATCCATCGCCATCGTCTTCTTCTCATCTCTTGTTCCACTGGCACTTGACTAGTTCTTGTCATCAGTTCCACGTTGGTAAACTTATCATACCATTTTAATCCCTCTATTCTACGCAAGCACCCATTTATGAAAGTCTGTAGCTTTTTGGTTGTTGTCTTTGTTGTTCTCCATGTCTCCGAGCCATACAATAGGACTGACTACACATTTGAGTTGAAGATTCTTATTTTCGTGTTGGATCCGATTTCTCTTGATCTCCATATATTTCCCAATGCAATGAAAGCTCCTCTTGCGCTTTTTGTATTCTTATTTTGATATCTGCTGTCTGTCCCTCCCAACTTTGTCTATATTAACTGCCAAGATAATGTGGTATGATTCTCTACATCTTGTATTGGTGTTTCTTCAAGTTCAACCCTGTTATCATTACCTGCATTTATTCTCATTATTCTTGTCTTTTCATTTGTTGTATTTTCAGTACCCAATTGCTTGTGACCTCGTCACATCGCGTGTTTCAAATCTTGTCACGCAGCCATCTGATTACGGTTATGGGACAGAAGAGCCAAGTCATCAGCACAATCCAGATCATCCAACTGCTTAGATCATGAATCCACCTGGACTCCATTTGTTGTAAATATAATAATGCAATAAAAATTGTCAACGCGACGATTTTTTTCTGTGGATTTTTTTGGCCAACTCATTAGAATAGTCTTTATCTGTGGTTACGCCTCTTCACAAAGGAAATCAAAACTAATGCAAGTCAACAGTGTTAGTAGAAGAAACTTCAGTTTATTATATATATTTTTTAAAACTTCCATTTTGATTTTTTTCAAACCTTATCCAAGTACTGTCTTATTGCATACTGCAATACGAGGCTGCTCGGCACTGCCCACCACTACGCGCGCTAACATCGCCCGGCGCGCAAAGGAAATAAAACGACGTTTGTTATTATTTTTTAATTGCGATCTTTCGCGGAACCCCAGGGTTCTGTGGAATCCCGGTTGAGAAACCATGTCTTAGAAATTTTAGAATGTCTCAGAAAAGGTGTGAGCTCGTAACTGACAGTCTCTCTATCTCTGTATAATCTCTCACCGTGTGAACAAATGTTGCTTGTGTACCAGAACCAAGTAATGAATATTACTTCCTCTTTGCCAGTATCAAATTGCTTAAATCATCTGTACTGCCAAACTTACTAGACTTTGTTCTGCTGGTAATAATCACTAAGTGAAATATAATACACTTTAACTTTTTACAAATATTTGTAATTATGATGTGTGAATTAATGGTCTGTGGGGCTGTCTAATCATATTCTTTCAACATCTGAATTAATGTTCCAGATAAGCTGATTCATGTACATTTAGAAACGATGGATGTGAAAAGACAAATACATATTTTGACAGCAAATTATGAACAAATGCGCCTGCCACACTAATGTTTTCACTGAGATGAGACAACTTTTAAATACAACCGGCTAATGTCATTGTTAGTTGGTTTTTTTAGCGTGATGCAAATGTTGATGTGTAGTTGACCAGATATGCGTGTTGATATCACCTGAACAGTGTAATGGTGCGGTGAAGATCTGGGTCACTCACGCTGACAGCATACATGGTCCTTGTACGATGATGGTGATGATGTGAGACATGGGTGTGCAAACGCGAATGTGTTTAGGATCATATGTGGTATACAATGCACCCAGTCACACTCGTACAAAAGCCAATGATGGTTGTGACTACTGGAAACAGTTCATACATTTATTCACAGCACTAACAGTAGAATCACACAGGAACAGTCAATGTGAACAAGTTCATGTACATCATGTTAATTGAAATCGCTTGGTACATGACAGGCATTCTAAAGTTGGTAAACATTCACATATGTGGGCATGGTCAATAGTGGTATGTTCTTTAATGTACAGTTCATAATGCCGCTTTGGTATCCCTGACGGAACGCGTCAGATACCTGAATAACTCCGTCATACAAAGGACGAGCCCACAACTCATGTAATCCTATTAACAGGGCCGTCGTTCAACTTGGCATAACACGCCAGTTACTTCTTTTCATACTGTAGAATAGTGGCCATTACACAGGCCTAAATATGACGTCAGCTGAGTACTCTTCATAAACAGGTTGCATCAACCCTGCTATAATGTTTGTATTAATATACCAGCATATATATAACTTCGTCACTGGACTTCTGTTCATGTAAAGACAAATAGTCTTCAATAGCTATCTTGAGCACAAAATATAAGTTCTGCATACAGGATTTGTGAGCTGTCCTCACGGCTAGGTAATCCTTTAACAAATTCTGCCACCGAAAGCATAGTAATGATAAAGTCGGTGTTACCTTGCAAAGAATCCTCAGAACACTATAACAACACTGTCGTCTTTCCTGACGTACAGAAATCAATGGGGGGGAAACTGACGACGCAGTCACTTCGAAGATTTTCCATCCCCAAAACACAATGGACATTCTCATCCCCAGAAGCCAGGACAAATCTCTCTACCTGACGGAAGTCTAATTTTCGCGCTCTCCACTGCGCATGGCACATAGCCCAGGACTGTCTACCTTTGACCCTAAAGGTCAAACACAATGAATGAACCAAAAAGAGAAGATAACCCCTAATCAACCCGACATCGCAAAGTTAGGACATAGTTCCCAAACTTTGACCAGGGTGAACAAAAAATGCGACAAATAAATTGACGTGTGAAACTCCGTCAAAAATGACCGCAACATATTACTGCACCGCCCCTGTTAAAAAAAATGACACATTTAAAAAAAAATATATCTATGAGCAAGATAGCACAAGCATCAACTATGCGCCAATGAAAGAATGAACCTAATATCAGGTACAATGGATGCACAAATAAAGCGTCTGGAGAGAATAAAATCATCTCCCAACCTAAGAGAAAATATTTCCTCTAAGCAAAACAAACTCGGGAGGTACCAACAAAGAAACCTAAGTTGCCGGCAACCCCAATCATAGATATCAACAATTTTCAAATACTATAATTATAGCAATATACAAATATCATGCATTACAATGCTATGCTATCAACATATCTAATGGATATATATCATGGATGGACATAACCAAATTTATTAAAGACATTATACATCATCCAACTAGTGAAACAATTGTGTTAATATATATTATGATATTAAGAACAGACATAAGTCTGAAAGTGTATCAGAAGATATAGGACCCAAGATTTAAATGGAATCATGTGGGCATCTAGACAATATGTCTGCCATCACATTATCCGAACCACGGATAGCTCGCACCGTGAAATGGAAAGGTTGAAGAGCAATCGCATAACGACTAGATCTCGAGCTCTTCAAATCCTTACTTTGCATAGCTGTAAGAGCTATTTGGTCGGTTTCCATAATGAAATGCGCGCCTAGAAGGAACCTTTGTAGCTTAAGAATGGACCAAACCAAGGCCAACAATTGACGGTCTAAAACCGAGTAATTCCTTTTAACCTGATGCAATGACGATTGGCATTCTTGGGACCAACGCACCATATTAGGAGAAACTTTTTTTAATAACGTTGAAAGTGGTGCCATAATGGAGGATAGATTATCAATGAATCTTCCATAGAATTGTATTAATCCCAAGAGACTACGTACTTGCTTGTTTGTCTTCTGGAACCGAGATATTTAATATCTTCGAAATAAACCCCTAGGTGTCGAAATAGCAGTGAGAGGTTTGGCGTGTTCCGTCAGTGGGACTTGCCAATAACCTTTCGACAAGTCTAGTTTAGTAAAGAATTTAGCTTTAGAAAGTCTAATAAGTAGATCATCTAATAACGGCATAGGTTCAGCATCGAACTTCGTAACTTGATTTAATTTGCGATAATCAACGCAAAGACGTATGTTATAGTCTTTCTTTCGAACAATAACTATCGACGAAGAATAAGCTGAAGTGGATGGTTCAATTATTTGTAGTTGAATCATTTCATCCAATTCTTTCTCGACTTGTGCTTGAAAATGAATAGGTATTGGGTATGGTCTTACTCTGATCGTATTACGATCAGTAAGTATGATGTCATGTTCTATGACATCTGTGTGTCCAGGAATGTCGGTAAGGACATCCTGATATGATTGTAACGTAGAGGTATACTTGACGCTTTGTTCCTCAGCAAAAGACAAATTTGCGAAGAAACGGTATACGTTTTTATTCCATGATTCCGTTAGAAATAAGTGGAATCACAGGAAGAGGTAAGTTAACGTCAGAAAATAAAAAATAGTTTCCTCATCCTGTATAACAGACAGGGATGAGATGATGACCATGTTGACTGGAGAGTCGTATCCGTCGCCTGGAAAATAGGCTGTAAATTGTCTGGTCGTTCAATAAATTCAGTGTAAGCATATTTATTATGGAAGGTTTTATGAACTTCCATCCCACATCGACAATATAGTCGACATCAGAAATTTTAGAGACTATAGTGTATGGACCCTTTTCAAGAAATGAGAAGTCTGTTCTCCCTCGAGGGGAAGTAAGACAAACGCTTTGTCTCCAGGACAAAGTTGACGTAGGCGTCTTTTCTTATTAGCGAAATCGCCTAGCCTTTTCTTTTGCAAATTCGGATGATGATGAGTTTGCTAACCTGCATGATTCGATACTTTTTTTCCCTAAGAGCAATGACATACTCATATGACGATTGTGTTATCATCGTCAATATTATCGGTAGTTAGCACAATCGTGTAGCAAGGACGATTAGGACCGCGCGGTTTGCGCGCCAAAGACAAGTTCACAAGGATTAAAATCCTGTATGCTCGTTAGGATCCTCTCTATAAGCAAAGAGAGAACTTGCAGGTAGGGACCCTGTCCAATCTTCAGGATGATCCTCCGTTTATCTTGCCAAGTTAGTTCTTTTAGTTTGTCCTATTAAGGGACGTTCAACCAAACCATTGGACATTGGATGATAAATACTTCTGAGGAGACCTTTTAATGTCCAGGAGCCCTAGCATTACCTGAGACATAGTGTCCGATATTAATTGAGTGCCCGTGGTCTGATAGTAATTTCTCCGGGAAATACCAAGGACGAGAAAATATGAGCCCAAAGAGCATCTCTGCGATAGCGAACAGTTGATATTGCTCTTAACGTGGAATAGACTCTGGCCATCGCGAGTGGCACTATGTTTCAACGCAAGCTAAGGATTTAATTGGGATGTCCTCTGGCTGACGTTTATCTTAAACGGACTTAATAATGTATTTTGCCATTTCTGAAACGGCCGAATCGGAATATCTGCGGCCTGAATAGGAGCAGCATGTCTCGGACCCCTAGACTTGACCTCTTGACAAATTTTGCAAGATCGGCAATAAATTCGTATGTCCTTGTTTACAAATGGCCAACAGAAAGACGCAAGGACTCTAGTCTTAGTTCTGGAAAAACCCATGTGTCCAGCACACTGAGAATCGTGTGCATGTTGAAGAAAATGGAACATGAGGAAAGACACGCAACTTTGGAATTAGAGAAATTGAAAGTGACAAATATGGGTGCTCATCAAGCAACTTTGGGTACGACAAAGGAGTTTGCTAGTAGGATCAAATTACCTCATTTCAATCCTTTAAAGGACGACATAGCGGATTATCTGGATAGATTCCAATTTTTATGCCCTCATACACTTAGGCACAAGAATTTTCGAATTCTAGACTTTGCGAGAAGAAAGAATTCCATTCGTACCAATATAGAATTTTCATGTGATATCTACCTCCGTTTTTTCGTATTCTGATTAAAACAACGAATCCATGCGTGAAGAAAGAATTTCTTCAACCAAGTGATACGTCCTCTGGCGTTTAACAAACGAATCATGTGAAATCACCAGTGATCGTTATTGGCTTATCCACTCATTGTTATATCAGATGAAGTCGGAGGATGGAAAATAAGATGCTTGGGCTCTTGTTACCTTTTTTTTTTACCACTGCCTGCATATGACCCGTTTGGAGATATTTTGTTCCTCCCCAAATAGAAAATTTGTTTGCGGGTTGCATTCCTTAACCTCATGAATACGACGATTATAAGATCCGCAATAAGGAGTAGGAAGAATTCACGCGTGGACATTCTCCGTAATGATGGGAGTATCCAAGTGGATGATAGCAGTGGATATATCTCCAAAGTTCCACCAATGTCACACACTTAAACCACTC